>JACXSJ010001645.1:0-56067 GCA_014851325.1 Pentalonia nigronervosa | reverse complement strand
TGTGACATTTTGAATTGCACAAAATGCTAGATGCTTTACATATCTAGCATCGATTGGTGTCACATTTCCCCTTACATGAACACCTTTTATATCCTTGACCACCACCACCATCTGACATTTGACTCGCAATTTCCCTCAATGATTTTTCTACATGTACCACCTCATCAAGCGGTATTAAAGCCAAAGGACAAACACTAAACTGATTTCACTTTCAAATCGGTAAGATAAAGATAAGATAATAGTACTGCTGCACTATATTATAGCAAGTATACCTACGATTAGCTTTAAACTCGTACTTCAAATAATCTACAGATAGACGGATCTAAATGTGTAATCGATAAAATATAAAATTATTATACGTGTAGATTACACTCGGCCCCACTTGGTATAAAGAAATAGAATTCAGTTTTCACTTTTAACATTATCCAATGTTGACTGGCTAATTTCGACATTATCCAAATGTTAACATTACCCGTAACATATATATACATGTATATATAATAAATATATAATTCATTAACTAAATGTATTTAATTTTGTTCATAGATATCAAAAAAAAAAAAGTAAATTTGAAAAAATGACATTCTTAAATCAATCTCGTGACATCGAAAAAATCAACAAACATACACACAGAACTAGTTAAAGATAAATTATAATAAGGATTTAGGGAAAAAAGTTCCAGCTGCGTATTGTTATTATTAAAACATATTTTGAATCCAATCATATATATTATATGTATGTATATAAATAATGAATCGTCTCAGCCGTCTCCCGACACGTCACATATTTAACGTTGAATCGAAGACACAGCAAATAATATTCAATACCATCATATTGTAATTGTTTGTGGTACGTTTTGATTTTAATTTCAAATGCATTCAACAGAATTTTCGTTATTTTATCGAGACAGACAACAGACAGAAAGACAACCCCGACCCCCGCCCCTTGCCGTTTTCGCAACGGCCTTGCAATTACAACAGTGAAGAACAGTTGGGTTGATTGTAATGAGTCGTCGATGTATTTATTATTATTTTTTTTTTTTTTGTATTTAATTTCTACTCTGTATAACACTTGTGAATATTTTCTTAATATTGGAAAACTTATATAATGTTTATCTAATACTCTATCTAATCCTAACAACGTGTCGGATAGAGGACGTGATGCGTCTTTGTAACACAATACACGGTATTTTATTTTTATAATAATATTATTTAAGTTTGAGTTCATCATAGCACACCCCACCTCGCGCCGCGCAGTCAATTTTCCGGAATTAAGTTAGGTGTAATATTTATTTATTTTTTGTTTTGCCGTTCGTTTGAATTTGATTCTCTCGATGCAATTACACAATAGACTTGACTTTATATATTATAATATTTTATACTCAAAAAGTATTAACTATAATAATCTCGCTGCAGATTTATACCAAAAATATTCTAAAAAACCTAATTATAGGAATTCATATTAAAAATAAATTGCATTAGCACATAAAAAAAATAATTTGCATTGTTTTTAGTAATATTAACGGAACGTCCAAGTATGGACTATTTTGGTACTGGAGTCTGAGAATTTTACATGTACCTAAAAAAAACTACCATTTTTGGTCTCGGCCTTTCCGCGGAAGTTATGAATAATTGATATATTATTTATTAGACATCATACGCAAGGAAAAATTTTCCAAAATAATCAATACTGTATTTTGCACATAGAATAATCATAAATGTTATACTATAAACAGAGAAACTTGCAAACGTTTAAGTAACGTTATATATGATAAAAAAAAAACGATTTAAACTTGTAAACGCGATTAAAACGGAAAACAGTAAACAAAAATAATTAAATACCACAAAATAAAACATATTATTTACAAAAATATATAATATAGCATTAAACAAAAAACAACGAAAAACAAAATAATTTAAAATCCATTTCCCAGTTTGGTTTTCGGTTTCAATTATTTGTTTGTATTTTAGCTCAAAATAAGTTTACGCATAAAAGTTTTAATTTTAAAACACTGATGTATTAATATAGGTAGATATACAATTTAATTACACGATTGTCTTGCTAAAGTGTTCAACGTTATAATTCTGCACAAATAGTTGTTTTTTTCTCGAATTATTCAAAACATTAATTTATAATGGTCGTTGTAAAAAAATTTAATTTCCTACACATATTTCTATTAAGACTAAACTGTATTACCCGGAATATTTTAAACGATAAAAACCAATTATGTGTCTTTTATACGTATATATATTTTTTAGTATTTAAAAATTATAATTGTTAGTCGGAGTTCTAGGTTTAGTCTACAAGTAGAATAGATTCTAAATAATACCTGGAATTATTGTATAGTAAAGTGTAACGTAATAAAATAATACAAAATTAAAAATAAGAATATTTATGAATGTTGTCTTACGCACTACGAGCATACCTCATGTCCTCAACACTGGTCGTAGTTTTCAACAAAAAAAAAAAAATAATCGAAAAACTCTCTTCAAACAGTTCAAACGATATTTTTTGTTTTATATATATATATATATATCACGCACCGCACACTAATGCAGGACACAGCAGTACCAATATATTATAACATTAAACACACTATCAAACCCGTTTGACGGTGTCTAGCGCAATAAGCAACTATGGAAACGACGTTCGCCGCGCACCTGTCCCATTTTCCAGGCACCTAAAACACAGGTGTAATGTTTTTCTTTTTAAACGAAACGAGGTTTTAAAGTCTTCGCTTGGAAAACTGTAAGATATTGTACAACCGCGTATTTTATTATTGTTCTGGGACGGAAAACAGTGAAAGTCACGGCGTCGGGTTTCTCGTCGTACCGGAAAGAATCCCGAGAGGGTCAGTGTTGTATTATGTACAACAATAACGGTACGATAATACGATGATATTTCAAGTGAGGAGCTCTAGCGGTACGTTATTATTATTATTATTATTGTACCGGTGTCTCCGATGCAGTGGCATATACGTTTAAGAACCTATATACAATTGGGGGGGGGGGAGTATAATTTCTGCAGTTTTTCAACGGTGAGACCACGTATCACAAAAGAGCCAATTTTTTTTTTTTTTGTTTAGGCTTCCCGGCAAGGAGGTGTAAAAAAAAAAAAAAAAATACGAGAACTGAAAAACTACGTTCCGACGCGACGCGCGTTTATATCCTTGGCCTTTTATCTCGATTATATCGCGGATTAATCGCGCACAGGGGCGCGTTTTAAGCGAGGGACAAGGGAGACAGCAGACGCGCTTGCGATGAACAGACGAGCGGGGGTAAATTGTGTCGTACGGGCGAGAGCACGCGTACACCAGAAGACCTACAGTGAAAAGTCTTCGGCCCCGACGAGACGGTGCGTTGGAGTGTAACACTACAGACAAACGGTGTTTGATGTCGGTGAACGACGGGGCTCGCGGGACTCGCCGGTCGCCGCCCTATTTTTATTTTTTTTTTCCGTTTTTCTACCGCCGCGAGTAAATATATGACCCACTGGCCCCGGCGCGTTATACGGACCAGTGCGTTCGTCCGGTTTTACCTGCTCTCCACTTTCTTCAGGCGTACCCTGTGGTGGGCCAGGAACTTCTTGTTGACCATGTCCAGGGCCAGGTCGACGGCCGGCCCGCACCGTTCCAGGTCGAACGGCGAGTCCAGTTTGGTGGTCATCAGCACGCCCACCTTGTACTCGACGAATCCCGCGGCGGCGGCGGCGGCGGTGGCCTGCGCGGCGAGCGGCCGGAACAACTGCAGCAGCAGCCACGCAGACACCGCCCACCCCGTCGTCAACATCATTCGACGGCGTGTGTGATCGCGTGCGACGGCGATGCGGTTGCTGTGGCGGCGGCGGCGGCGGCGGCGGCGGCGGCGACGATGACGGCGACGGCGACGGCGACGGCGACGGCGGCGACGACGACGACGACTACGGCGGCGGCGGCGATGACGACGACGACTGCGACTAAGGTCCGCGGCGACGTGGACACCGTGAGAGGATCGCACCGACCGCTGCCGCCGCCGCGTTCGTCCACGAGGCACGCACCCGCCCGCGCGCATGACCGTTGCGGCGCCCCGCGCACTTGTTGAATTTCCTGAGGGCTGATTTTTCACACCCCTCCGCCGCCGCCGCCGCCGCCGCCGCGGTGCCGGTTCTGGATGTACAGCGTTATTACGCGAATAGCCGCCGCCGCACTCGTGTCAACAAGTGTATAATATCCTGTATAAATATGTACGGGGTAGTTCGTCAAGAATGTCCATCGAGCATATTCACCGCCATATTTTCCTTTAATAATGAATTTATTCAAACTCTGATTTTTGACGTTTTTAAACATACCTACTTAAAGACCATTTTTTTTAAAATTCTTAAAATTTTTTGTTTTGCTTAAAGAATTTTTTGTGTGCCGCTACCGCCGACTTCTGTTTTTGACCGATGAGAACCCTTTTTATTGTAAATTATTTAGTGGATAGTTTTTATTTTAAAATCGATGTACCTAATTCAAATTTCAAACGAGTAGTTTTATTAATTACTAAAACGATTATACTAATGATAATAGTTCTTAAAGATAGTATTACAAAAATATAAAATAGATAAATGTAAATTATTTATGTATATTAATGTACAGTTTATTTGTGTTGATCGATTACTATAAATCATTAAAATGATCAAATCGCCATCATCTTCCAAATCTATTATCATTTATCCTTAATAGGTTCACAAAGTTAAATAACTCAATGACCACTAGTTCGAATTTTAATTCTGCTAAATAATCCGCTTAATAATTATGAGTAGAAAAGGGAGGTTATTATTTGAAAAACATTAATTTGTATCTCCACTGGATCTTCTTTAAGTGATAAAAATAAATCTCAAGAATTCGAAAATATTTTCTTCGGAATATTTAAAAATCAGACTTTGAATAACTGTACTATGGAGGAAGATAAAAGGGGCTAACGTGCTCGGTGAATCGCCCCATAAATATTATTACGAGCCTGTGGATAATCACCACGATCCAAGGACGTTTTAAACCACGCGTTTTTCCGGAACCGACCTCATGTCGATCACCAATTACACATTATATATTATAATTATAATTTACATATTACTTGACATATGGGCACTTGGCGTATAAAATATTCTGTATGTTAATTTTCCCTCTTTCGTTTCTTCTCGACACTTGAGACGTGTACCGTCATCGCCTTGTCCTAATATTTTCTCGCCGTCATTTCGTATAAAATCGACCCGTGCAATAATGACACGTGTTTGCAGATAAAACGGTACTGCGAGACGAGAAAGACAAAAAAAATTTCCATATAGGTACACGCGCGGCATATAATAATAATATGCAGATGTTCGACTTGGTGCGGTTTTCCGTCAACTCCGAAAACTTTACGGCACCGCCATTTGTTGCACGAGACTGCTGCTGCAGTGACTTTATATCGTATATGATATTATTTACGCGGGGACGTATATAGTTTTGTTTCCCAAGTATACATATATATATATATATATGTGTGTGTGTGTGATTTAATGACGATGTAGTACCAGACTTGAATATTTATTGTAAACCATCTTAGTTATGTCGAGCGTAGCTGCACGCGGCTGTAGTACATAACTATATATCATGTAATGCGAATTCAAAGTTATAAAGCCGTCAAATGGGACTTTTTCCTCGTTTTTTTTTTCACCTACATGAGTTTTCTCAGCCAACGCAATTCCGTGCAAAAATAAAAGTTTTACATTTTATATAACTGATGGAATGGTGTAGCGTTCGTGATTCACAAACTTCGATAGTATGATGTCAGTTAAGAAATGCATCTATATAAATACCAACAAACGATTTAACCGTAATATTATAATAATAAAAAATAAGAAATACATTGAACATTTTTATATCGATGACTTTCGAATTTTCAGATTTGTGTTTAATGTATATTGTAATTACGTAACAGTAAACACTAAACTTTATGTCTATTCAGTTATTTTACTAAAATGAATATCCTTAAAAATATTATATACTCACGAGGTTGATTATTATTAATTTTTAACATCCACTTTATAAAATCGCAAATAGGGATTTTTGATAACCATGAATTCGACAAAATTCATTATATTATATTAAATTACTCGAATAAATTATAAAAACTCCATATAAAATAGATATAACTAATATAATATTGCGTAATTAATGGGCGTGTTTTTTTATCGCCCCAATAAAAATTTATAAATTCCGTATTACATACTAGTTACTACTGTTGTTAATTAACAGACAATTAATACGAGTTAATCATAACCCAGCAGTACATACTTACACTTGATAAAATATGATAAAAAATATTATTATCGAATATTTTTTGAACAGTGGACAGAGGTTATTGTACATTAACTTTTTTTTTTACTATAGCATGATTATTTATGACAATCCAAACAATCCAAAGTCAAAAAAAAAACCTACATACGCCAACGTAAGTGTTCCAGGAAATGATCCACCATCCGATCAATCAACACAATTTATCTCTAAATTTCTCGAAGAACTTAAGTCCATTCTGAGCCCATTATTAATGGCATTAACAACAATTATAAACAAATTCCACTTCCCGTCATTACCTTTCCATAATATCACTTCTTTATAATCTTCTTATTAATGTTTGAACATACTAATACTGTTTTTTTGTTTCGTATTAATCTTAATAATAACTATTATAATATTTTAATTGTACGACTGTTATATAAACCATATTATGTTACATAAGTATAATTGTAGAGCTATCATAGTTGCCATACTAGAAGCTAATGAAAAAAAAAAAAAAAACATAATCATTTGGTGACTAAATAATTTTTTTTCAAAATGAGCTGTACAAGGTTCTTTTTAATGTTAATTCAGTAGATTAGTACAGTGATAATAATCGTTAATAATACTTAGATTTATCATTTGATTCCACGATGATAAACAATGATAAATTCCCATCGGTTTAATTTTTATTATTATTTTAAGTACGTGATTTTACTTGATAAAATAATTATACTAAAATAAATGAGTAATATAAAAAAAAAAATGTAAACGTCCAGTAATTCGTAATAATTAGTTTCATTGATCAATTATGTACAATAAATACAAAAAAGTAGTCCACACAACAGTTCGCATTTTTAATGATTTTTTCAAGAATTGAATTTTCGCTGATGATACAATAAAATCCCCATAATGCTAGTAATACTTATACTATATTATTACTTTCAAAGTTTTGGGTTTACTAAATCATACTGCTGTGCATCTAAATTGCGTTTAGCGGCGTGCACTGATAAAGCGTGGGCTATAAAGCAAGAGCAACATATGATTGTCTTTATAGTTATTGAACAATAAAACATTTGAATAATTTGTTATACTGTATAAATATTAAACCATTGTACATTAAATATATTTTCCAACATACTAGATTACAACACAGATAAACAATATATTGTGTCACTTTTAATCGATATTCGGTAATAGATACACACGACATATACCCATTACGAATTCCAAAATAATTATACACGATAATGTTCTTGTTTAATATCAAATATTACCCAAGCGAAATTCGATTTTTCAATAATTACTTGTCACCAAAGAATGTTATTTTAATTCCGTGTAAAGGAGAAGAATTAGATGTCTCGTGCGTGTTCGAAACCCTATACACAACACGATACGATCGTTTTTCATGAACTGAATGTCCGTTTTACAGGGAAAAAAAACGGTTAAGTGTGCTACGTGGATGTAACATAAATGCATTTCTAAGAAGGGTATGATATCAAAAACGAGTATCAGACACATCACCATATTTTATGTGTTCGGCTTATAATTTACACCGTCACAAGAGGATGTCCTTAAATAAACGTAGAGGATGTTCCTAAACGGTAAACACACGGTTTTTTTTTTTTTTACTTTCACGGTTTTCAAAACCACATATGTGTTGGAATTTTTCGAAAGTAATGAACTAGAATAGTCGTATTGGTAGAGCCTCATCGCCTCCGAAAAATTCCAAACGGTCTCGGACACCCCGTATCATACACGTAGATAATCCTATATTATATATACAACAGTATGTAATATCGAATATGCATGGTGAGAAAGATTAGATAGGAAGGGACTGCTTTTAGTGACCTATAACATTTACCGGTGTAACTTGTAACCTATGTAGTTCGTTTAATGTTCATGGGACCCTATCAATTTAACATTTTAACTGAAAAAACTGGTTTATTTATGTTCACGTGTATTATAAACGTCAAATACTTTCTAGCCTTATCTTGCTTTTCTTAAATACTAATGACATTGTCTAATGCATAATACTGTTATATCATATTTTTTTTTCTTTGCTTGTTTCTCCCCCGATTACAAATAAATAGGAATGCATAAAAAATGTATATAGTTAACGTTAGGATTATTGTTCGGTTTGTATAATATAATATTATAATATACTATACTATTTTATATAATATTATATTATACTATAACACATTAATATTAACTGTATTAATTTATTTTATATTTGTCATACATCTATGCGGGCTAAATTAATTAAAACTAAAGAATCAAATTAAAATTACCACAGTGCCGTCTTATAGATTTGAATAACTGTTTATTTTAAATGTGAACTATTTAATCACTATAATAGTAATAAATAATTCATTTTTAGAAACATGTTTTCAAATTTATATGAAAACATCGAATTATTGGTATTAAACCATGAACCGAATAAATCAGACACTTTGTTGTACAATTTATATTAAAACAAAGTAATTACATTTATTATACGCTTCATCAGTTATAATAATCATTAAAAGTAAAAATATCATATTAATTTTCTTAAAAACTAATGGAACATAATTAAAATATTATATTTTAAACTAAAAAATAACTAAAAAACATTCTTTGTAGAGACTTTTTATTTTTATAGTTAAAAATTCCTAAAATATATCATCTTATATTATGTTAGTTATATAAAGAGTTCGGAATAGTAAATTTACTGTTTTTAAATGTACTCTACAAAACGCATATACCAATTAACAATGATATTGTCCATTTTGCACACATTGCAAAAAAAATAATCAATTTAATTATATTCAACAAGTTGTAAATAAAATCCTAAATTTGAAACAAATTAATGTTTTTTAAAGTGATCTTTAATTTTATGTATATACATCACACTGGAGTTGTATGTATGGTATGCAGATATTGTTTAATCAGATCATATTCAGAATTAAACAGTTACAATTTAAATAAATTTTATTTTCATTATTTTTGAAAATACTAACCTATAATATTGGTGTATAAAAAAAACAAGTAGGCATATCTAGTGCCTACTAAATTACATTGTTATTTAGTATGTAAATTTAAGTTAAGGAATTCATTTATGGTACCCACAACATCAAAACTTGATAAAGCTGTGATATAATTTAGAGAGCATATGATTATATCGTTGTGTTTGATTGCGTGTAACTACTGTTATGATGTTACATTTTTACCGGCAAAGTGTTGAATCCGGTATTCTGTAAAATTCTTTCTATAGAGTACCAACATTTAGTAGGAAAAGTATAAAGTTCATATAGTGACTAGCTATTCTATAGAACCTCGTGTCGAAAGTGAATATGCCATTTTACATTTCCAATATGTATGGTGAGACAAAAAAAAAAAAAAAAACATAAGCCGGTAGAAATTGGTACTACGGTTCGAGTTCCAATAGTAAGTTCCCTGCAGATCTAGACAAAGGTCATGGCGATGATCGAAATGTTTTAGCTGTTGTTACCGACGCAAACATAAAATAAATTATTCGTAACTTATCAGTTATTATTAGTAAGTCATTCATACTTTATTATTTATGATCATTTTAATATTATTTCCGGTAATAGTTGATAGGTATTATCGTTCAGAAACTATGGAAAAGCTTTTAAAACTTTACACTCAAGCTTCACGGACTCAATTAACAATATGCCAATCAAATTTAGTAACGATTGACAAAGTTCTAATGGAAAATGCATTTGCTTTACGAACAATGCGACCCAACAGTCTATGGAAACTGGGCAAGGTTTTGTCAAATGCACATGCAAATCAAATGCCGGACTAAAAAATGATTCCGTGTAAAAACAATACTTTGTGCAGTTAAAAATATCTTGCATCAACTGCTATATGTTCAATGAATATATTGTTTAAATAATAAACGTATTATTTGATTGAACACTACCTATTCAAAACTTCTTAAGTAGGTACTTAACCTTACATAGCATTGATATTCTATATAGAAATCCAAGGAGTTGTATAAAACGCCTGAGCATAATTTAAAATTTAATTACCTTACCATAAATAGTATAGTTACAATGTACAATGCCTATATTCAAAACTTTGTCGGTAAGTATCATCATAACGTCTATAGACAATGTTTATTGTATAATATTGTATGCATTGAGCGATGCGGGCAAGATTCACAGTTAATCAAACAGCCGACGTCCAAAATCTGTTTAGGTAACACTGCTGCAAACGTCGACGAATCGTCAAAATTGACTTTTTTTTCTGCGATAGTTTGCACATTCCATCTAATGAAATACCTACCGCCATTGGTCGGGACCGTTCCGATTTCAGGGCATGTTTTTTTCTCCGCGTGGCGCATAATATACGACGGTGTGATGTATGGTAACTGCAAAACGTTAAGCTTTTTGTGATCGGACGTTCAGCGTCCCGTACGCAAGTTTTTTGTGCTCGGACCGGATACGTAGCGTAAGTATATTATTTTGTAAAGCGGACCGAGTTAGTTTTTGCGCGACCCGAGTTTACGGTGTTTGCTGCGTATAAGTGTGTCCAGTGGTTAAACTGGATAAAAAAAAAAAAAAAAACTAGAGGGTAGGGTGTCGAAATAATTTATTTACCAAAATCTAAACCATAACCTAATAATTGTATTTGTATTTACGCAAGTCTTAAAAATAATTTTATGGTTCGGAAACAAATCACAGGTACTGCCATATATCGTTAAATAATATTAAACACCCACATAAGAGTTCATTGAGAAAAAAAAGTAATAATATAACTTGTTTGAAAAAAAAAGCGCCTACCCTCCCCACAATTATGCCGCTGTGCTTATCTGATCGTTATGCCGTCGTTTAACGGTCCCGACATAGGGTTGGGTACCTACCCAACGTATTATTATGTTATTAAACGTTTAACATTTTTCGTCGTTTAACAGTTGTAATATTACGTATATTGTATAGCTTACACATTAGCGAACCGTTACGGTTTTTATGTCGTTACTATATAGTAATCGATTCGGTGCAAAGATGATGTACGGGCACATAATATTACCTATCTAATACGATTTAGATGCATTGCGTATCATCTCGTCTATCGTTTTATAATTAACGATTAAAGATGAATCCATATCAAACGTTAAAAGGTCATTTCGAAGATGTGAACGATTTTTCCTACTTTAACGCACATGACGGGACGATGCGACGACAATACTTTTTATCTCCGTTTTAAACAAATTATGAATTACCAAAACACAGACACCATGATCACCCTGTATTTTTATTTAGCGAGTAATGAATTTATTCAGATTTTTATTTTTGGAATTTTCGAATATACTTAAAGAACATATTTTCAAAATCTCGAGATTTTTTTATACTATTTAAGGAGTGTCCTGCGATATAAACTTTTGTTTTTTAAATCAGAACCCCCATCTTTTAATATAAATTATTTAGTCGATAATTTTTTTGGAAATTTTGATGTAGCTAATTTGATTTTCGAATGAGTAGTTTTTCAATTGTTAAAACATTTGTACTAAATATAATGGTCCTTAAAAATGGTTTTACACAAATATAAAGTATATGTAATATTGTATCTAGTATTTATTATACTTGGACCATTTTTAAAAACTATTAACGTTGATCAATTTTAATCACTAATGTTTTCAAATTACCATAACCCCATATTTTCCGAACCCATTATCTTGGACCTATTATCCTTGTACAAAGAATTAAATAATTAATATACTACTTAGTCAAATATTAATTCAAGTACGTCAACATTTTCAAAAAATATATCCATTAAATAATTTACAGTATAAAAGGGAAATTCTGATTTGAAAAATAGACGTTTCTATAAATGCAGGACATTTCTTAAATACAAAAAATCTCAAGAATTTGAAAATATGGTCTTTAAGTAAATTTGGAAATTCAAAAAATCAGATTTTCAATAACTGCATTATTTAAGAAGAAAAGGGGAGTGAACATTTTTGGTTAATCATACTATATAATATATTACATTTTTAAACATAATATTATCTGTAACATGTATTAAAATATTGTGTATACTTTTAAAAAATAAATGATACTGTCTTCTTCGTTGTTATTACAATCAGTTTTAATGTTGCTACTTTACTTATCAAATTATCGATGTAAGTCGAAAAAAAAAATACTAATACTACAGACATTTATAACTAAATGATGATAAGATCGTCTGCCTTAAATGGACTTCAACGATGATTAATAAGTAAAATGATTTCAAAAAAATCATTCCTATACATTTCTGTGGAACTTGAATATTTAATGATGATGCTAATAAAGAAAAAACAGGCGATAATTATTTAATAAAATACTGTTAAATTAACATTATAATAAATTATAACAATGAAGTGATTTTTGTTATACGTTTTTCAATATTTTATTTCCTTGCACAAGTAAAAAATTGATATTCGTTATTGCCATAAATTCTTAAATCGATATTCTTAACGGTTGCTAATTTTGGATAAGTATATGCGTTGCAATATATCCCAAATAATTTTTTTCAATAACAATAAATTATTGTTTATTTTAATCATTAAATCTCTTTCACAGTTTCACTCAATAGAATGGTCATTATTTTTTCTGCAACGCATTGTTTTGTCATTTCACTATTAATAGTTCTATACATTAGAAATTGATTTCAAAATATATGTACTACATAGTGCACTTGATTAAACTTAGACAGTAACCCATTATAATTACAATTTACAGAGTGTATTGTATCGTAACATTAATCAGTTTGAACTTCGGATTCCCGGGTCGAATTATAGTTGCTCTGTAAACCTATCTACGAATTTACAGCATCTAGGCCACAATCAAAATATGGGATACTGTCAGCATAATATTGATGTTCCGAAAATATTACGGATTAATAATGACGCCAATTTTGGGATGCGACCATTTGTACAGTTTTTTTTATTACCTATGCTTTGTAATAGTTTTTTTTTTTACGTTATACCCCTACCAAATGAAAGGCTTAAAAATATAATCTCGTATAATGTATTAATTTAAAACTAAATGCTATTAAATTTGCATGGTGTTTTTTTGCAAACGCACCAGAGTACTTATCTTGTATGGTCCAAATCTATAAATTAATCCTCGATTTGCATGGGCGACGAACGTTCGGCCACATTGACCTAAAATCCAACACGTTTGTGTACAAATAAACACATGAAATAAAATGTACTAGGGTACATAGCCATAATTTTACTTGAAAATCAGAGAATGATTAAGTTCATATTATATTATATGAAACACTTGGCTACGGTAAAATTAACGATAGCGTGCTTATATACATAATACCCGTATTCTTATCGACTAAATTCCAAAAAAAGCAAAAAACGAAAATAAAGATTTTTGATTTTTATTGATTTAATACAACACATAATTATCAACATATATTTTTAATTAAAGTTGGAAAAAAAAAGTTTTTGTGAGACAATTAACTATTAAGAGCCAACATTATAGTGGTGCCGTGTCACCTGTAATCTTGTGTAAAACGCTAATATGCTCTATAAAAAAGTAAAATAGTATACAAAAAATGTATAAAATTTATGCCCAAAGGTGGTATTTTTTTTTTATATAATTGCATGTAAGTACTCAAACAATTTATTCATTTTTGATATCTCTGATAAAAATGTGTGTCTGAACGTGTGTACCCAATCGTTCTCCTAATTCACATGTAAAAATATTGTTTATGTACCAAACGTATTACGGCCAATTTTATCTATAAAATAAACGATAACGGATTAATTTATTAGTAAAATTAACCGGATTTAAATGTTATATGCAAATTACATCTGTGCAATTTCCATCAAGTTCTTAACATTAAAATAATTACGTTTTCAGTTTTAAGTTACTGATATTATTGCAGTGTTGTATTATATATATATATGTATGCATAAACAAGTCAAAGATCACTAGTTATTAGACTACGCTATAGAATGATGACTATGTGAAAAAAAAATAATTTAACGTATTCGTTATCATTAATCATTATGAATGAATTACGCTACAACAAATATTATATATACATCAAAAACTGTTTCGTTGTAAGGTGTATAATAATTATTATATTTTATTCGTGTGATACACGTGTATATAACATGTGTTTTTGCCAGACACTGTGGTCAAGTACCGTACCTAGCAAAATATATTTCAATTCGAAATCATCATTAATTATCATACGCACTACGGAATCAATTAAAAATAAAGTAGAAGCATAATAAAATGTCTCGACATTCATGAATAAACGAATCTTTTAGGACCACATTATAAACGGTGGTACGTAATTTCGGAAGAAGCGGATTTTAACACAACGTGTACAATACGATATTATACCGAGTTAGCTGTGATATTTTTATTCACACATAAATAATTGCTGCTTAAATATGACGAACTGACACACCTATGTTTGTAGAACGACATACAAATATATGTCCAAACGTGTCATTGTTGTTGCCAAAAATAGTGTGTTTGGAAAATCGTAATATTATGTATCTACTGTATTTACAAATGAATACAAGCTATTAAATATTACACTATATGAATACCTACTTGTGTTTTGTGTACTTAGTGTTTGAACAGTTTTAAATTTAAATGACATATAAAAAAAAAATGACAAATATTTTGCATGAAAAAAAATATGTTTCTACCAAAAGAATAAATTAAATAAAACAAAAAAAAAAAAAAACGTAAAACAATAATCTAAGTACCTATTTGACAATATTTAAAGATAAACTAATTTAAAAACAAAGGAAATAATATGGGGAAATTTTAACTCTATTATATTGTATTATGTGCACTTAAAACATGTAACGTAAGTGATTTTCGTTTTTGGCAACGGTTTGAATACATTATTTAATAATCAATGCTCGTCAAAAAATATCAAAAGTATAAAAAATACAAAAATTATATCAGTCGTGTTTCAAATGTTTTTTTTTTTTTAAGTCTTTGAATAACCATCGTTTTTAATTTAATTATGATATATATTATTATACGTATAATATTATGTATTCCTCTGATGTCCATAATAGAATGTATTCAAACAGTTTATTTTTAATGAACTTGTTTAAAGTTAATAGAACCAAGCATAAATCAATATTATTAGTACATTATATGTACGATAGAAAATTCAAAACTAAATTGACGCATCCAATCATAAACTCAAAGTTTCTTTTTTCTCTTAAAAAAATATTATTTTTACCTAACTAAATTTAATAGTCAAATGAATGTTGTTATGATTTATGCGATAATATTTGTGCCTTGTGTGATACATCATTTTTAATCAATATTAATATTGGTTAATATATTTTTGAATGTTTCTTGGTTTTGCTGAACTAGCTTAATTATGTAACGAAACTATTGAAAATCGTTACTCGTGTACTTGGGTCATATTTATTTTGAATTTTTAGTGGAGCGAGGTATGTATTGGTAAATTTGTTTCCCGACAGTGTGTTTTTTTTTTCATTTTTTTTATATAAACATATAATGTGTCCGTCACTCTGCCATTACGTTTTAGAACAGAATATTAACTCATCGAGGGTAGTTTCTGGTAATAAACTTGATATAGTTAGCTGTAAAGTAGCAAGCGACACCATCATGAAACAGCAGTACTTGTTAAAATATAAGAAATTCCCAGTATTTTTCGTAATGACATCGGAAATACTACTAAAAAACCAGCAGAAATGAAAATATTTACGCAACAGCAGTACAATTATTTATTGATAAAAAATATTTTGTTTTTTTTTTCGTTGTAATTTTGAAAGAAATAAGTAAGTAATAACTGTAGTGACGTGCTATTTTCGTCAAATATTTATATTGGCATTTTATATACATAGGTATTGCATAATTTTCAAAATATTTTTAGCTGTTTATAGGCATTTAAAAAGTCAACTTCTTTCGATTTTTTCGAATGAATGTTATTGTGTTGTAACGTTTTTGTTCCTCCCTGTCAATAGATTGAAAACAAAGTACAAGACTTCAATAAAATGCTCTTATAGTAATTTAATTTATTAAATATAAAACATAGTTAATTATAAAGTTTGAATTTAAAATATTAACAAAATTTAATATTAAAATGAAAATAACAATTTTTCTTCTAACGATTTTAGTTAATTAGTTAATTTGTGATCACGCAAAAAATATTTATCACAAAAATTTGAAAATGTTTGCCATTTCAATATACTAGTATATTTTTTCTAAACACAATGAAATATTTAAAATATTTAAGCTCTTTTTAAGCTATTTACGTCATGAATCTATCCATATCATTTTACGATGTCTTTGACAAAAATTAGATCATCTAGTGAATTAAGAAAATGCTAGTACGTAATTATTTACCACTGCATACTAACCGCATGACTTCATAAAATAGATTCTGATCTATTCAACCATCCAACTTCAAGGAGACTCGAAATAATTTTTATATATTATATTATTTTAAACTTTAACACAGAACAATAGATCAAATTTTTAAGAATATGGCAGTAAATAACCTCCCTGGTTTATGCGTAACAAACAATTTCACAACGCTACTGGAATTTCGTACTTAAGCGATTGAATCAAAGAACAATTCAATTAATTTCATACACAAAACTCAATTCAACAGAAGGAACTCTACATTGCAAAATTGAAAAAAACAAATACAAAAAAATAATCTACTCATACTTAAGCTAATATTAGATAGTTCATCACTTTCAGAACCTAATACTAAACAAAAACTACTAATTTGTTCATATTTATGTATGATATCTAATATAAAATATATTGAAAAAAACGTACTGAAATAATGTTGAAGCAATTAAATAAATTCAAATTAACACAGCTTAATCATAGTTACGAGTTTACTATAAATCTATACTATACAAGCATACAACATATGCGAGTTTTCCAGTTTTTTTTCATTAAATATAATTCGAAGATACAATTTTACAATTTAGTTTTTCGATTTATTGTTATATTTAAGAATATTTCTCAGATAAAATGTTTTACGACATAATCCTCTTTTCAAATGTAATACGCACAATAACATTTGTAAACATATTTCATATCTATCATTATTTAATAAAAATAAAACGATGGCGATATTTGTCTGTGAAAACGAAATAAAGTTATTATTAAGTAACATAATATGTGAAGCCATAGGAAAATCGTTGAAACCAATCATCTTTTATTATAATCAAATATGTATGTCGGCTGTATATATGATTACGAAGACGGCTGATGATGGTTTTTAGAGACGGCGCAGTCTAATTACGCGTGAATATAACGAAAGGTAGACGATACATTATTTCAATCACGTTTGTCAACGAAAAACTAAAAGTCAGAAAATTGCATAAACTCTATAACAATAATATTATTCATACCTGTACAACATTCATACGAGTAAAAACTACGCGTTCCTCGGAAATAATGGCAATACAAAATTACACGTGCATCGTATAATACCGACGATGTCAATAATTAATGTAATAATAATATATTATTATTATAGTTGTTATTATCGATGCATTGTTCTCCGCCGTGTCAGCGCCATGTGCCACGCGCTCGTATATAATATATGTGCTATTACTATTATAATCCAATACCGCGTAGTACGTAGATACCTCTATGCTACCTATATATATATATTTAACTAATATCCAAAATGTATTTCAACTCACGTAAGACTTGACCCGTTGGCCGCAAAATTAAAAATTCTCAACGCCCCAAAACGTATGGAAGTTGGCGCGCACAATAACGGGGCTAATTTTTTCAGTGTGTTTCGTTTGAATAGGGCCCTATGATTGTCTGTCAAAATATCAAATGAGATTGAAACTTTCGGTCGGTCGAACGACAGTCTCGTTGGCGGACGTGGCGCGGCTCTAAGAGGAAGAGAGAGAGAGAGAGAGAAAAGAACGGCGACAGAGGTGAGACAGTCTCGCGTGTGTGTGTGAAAAATAAAACAAAACCGATCATCATAGCTAAGTCCCTAACAAACCGTAAACGCCGTCCATTGTGGCACGCTGCAGTGTGCATATGATTTCGTTTGTTTTCATTGATATTGTAAAAATACTCGCACACAATAATATATTGATATTATAATGTTTATCCGGATTTTCGGAACGCATTGTTTCAGAGCTTTCTCCTGCTTTGGGAAAAAAGTAAAATCAAATAAATTACGACGGTCGAGCGCTACTTGTGTCAATCACTTAAGTCGAAAACGGCTTCCACACACACCAATCACAATTACGTGCCTCTAATAAGTGTAACCTATTAAATATAATATATTATTATACTCAAACGACTAAACATTTGATGAGAGACAAAAGTCTGCAGATAATGATGCATTTTACAACGATCTATCGTACTAAATTTTTAACACAATATGAATTACTGTATAATATAGTAGTAATTCGTATAGTGATCAGTAATCGCTGTTATAAAGATTTTGTCAGTTTATTTCCTGTAAGTGTGGTAAGTATTGGTTAAATATTTAATGCAAAAAAAAATATCTTGAAATCTTATAATTATAAGTAGGTATCTAAATACGAATAATTAACAATCGACTATTCGACGGTAGATTGGCTTATATTATAGTTCAAAGTAATTTGTTCTAAAAATATTTAACAAATATAAATTGTATTAGCTATCTGCAGTGTGTATGTAAATATTTCTTATTCGTAATAAACAGTTATTTGATACATTTTCCTAATGTCAATTGTCAATATTATAACAAATATTATTCAATAAAATAACAAATTTAAGCAATTATGCTTGGAAATGAACCAAAGTAAAACTTATTTAAACAAATTAAAATATTTTAATTATTGATCAACTGATAATATTTTAATACCTAAAGAAAATAATTGCATGTCCAAACAACATGGGTGTTCATTGTACCTAGAGAATTATATTCGCGAATACTTGATTATAACATTACCTATTTTAGTATCAAGTGCAAATCTATAGAGTAGTCACCTCATGGGCAATTTTTGAATGGAATAATAGTAAAATATAATTTCTAGTCATTAATGAATTGTTAATATGCATAATGGTGAAAAACGAAAACATCATTATTCATCAATAATGAAAATTAAAAATGAAATCGAGGACACCTGAGGATATTTCCTATGATATTTCCTATTATATTTGACAAAGATGTGCAGCGAAATCTGAAATATAACAGAATTTTTAATAATAATATATTAAACTTAAGATTTTTACATATAGATTGTTGGTTTATTGTACTTTAGAATTTAAACAGTACCGATATATTAAATCAATGGTAACAACCGTAGATGTTTAGCAGTAACTATAAAGATAAAATATTATAATACATATTCGAAAAGAGTAATTTGAACACTAAATGAAAAGCTATCTTATATTCCTATTATATTATAGCTCTTTATATTAATGATCGTAAAATCTCATAGAAAATTAAAACTATTATCTAAAATTTAGATGAATACAAAACGTAATTCATTTAGTTTTTAATAACAATGTATGTAAAAACCCGAATAAAAAAAAAAAAAAAACTATCATATAATTTTTAAAATAATTATAATCAAAATTATATAAATTTTAGCCGATTTACTTAATTTATAAATTATGGTTGTATTAGTTCCTACGTTATATAAATTGTAATTTTAATAAAATAAAAAAAAATACTAGTTATGTTTGTTTCATTTTTTTATATTACTGCCTATATGACATTCAACCAACGGCTGTAATATTTTCACGTCTAACGTCATATGCAATACAAATAATATTATAAATTATAATTTATTAACTTACGGGCCGAAGTTATTGACAAATACGTTAAAACGTCTAATCATACAGACCCGCGTTAAGACGCGTGCGCGGCATTAATAATACAGGCGTTGTCTAATATCTCAAATATTATGTTTGTTGGCGTTAGAACGGCCGTTTAAAAATAAAACGAAGTATTCGACCAATATTCCCATCAAAACGGAGTCGTTACAATTGTGCCCGTACGAGAACCGGTGCGGTATCGTTCGAGCGGGAGCCCTTCGCGTTAGGCCTGCAGCCGCGCGGCGAGAGGGAGGCGCGATTACGTATTGCGATATCATTACATGCGCGCCACGTGGGCCCCGGGTAGCGGAAGATGTGGTTGGATTGACTACTGCCATAGGACATCTCGAGATGCACGCCAAACTAAACTCGTCGAGACCGTCATATATAAAATATAACATGACCGGCGACCGCGCATACACGCGGGCACACCACGGGGGAACCCGGTGACCTACTGCTATACAGCTGCAGCAGTTTCCGCGTCCCCTTTATCGCGTACGCGCGCACAAAAAAAAAATAATAATAAATACACGAGCGAGTATTATACGTGTATATGAATTTTTTTTTTTTACGTATTCTCTTTCCTATTCCTCTTTCTTTCCATTTCTCCGCCCGTTCGATCGAATTCGCCTTGCCCGCACACGCGCGCGCGCTCTCCGCCAACTCGTTCAGTCAGTGTCCATTCCGCAACCGGTAACTGCCGACACACCGCGATATTCGCCAATAAAAAAGTCCAAGAGACGCTCTAAAAAAAAAAAAAAAAAAACAGTGCTGCGTGTGCCCGTTCGCGTCGTAAACTCCTACGGTCAGCGATATTCAGCCGTGTGTTCGTCCGGCCAGTCC
The DNA here is from genome assembly GCA_014851325.1 of Pentalonia nigronervosa. Taxonomy (NCBI): domain Eukaryota; kingdom Metazoa; phylum Arthropoda; class Insecta; order Hemiptera; family Aphididae; genus Pentalonia; species Pentalonia nigronervosa. Next base: position 35,136 of record JACXSJ010001645.1, on the reverse strand, counting down.
TACTCGATCGATACGTGTCGTAAGTATATTATAAATGTTTTGTGCACTTGTATGTTATTTTTTTTTCCATCGTTTTAGGTAGACTTCGGTTGTCCTTTGCAACCGTTGTCTGTGGCGTTGTCGGGAGCATTTAATAGCGTAAACACTGTAATATCGTGTTTTCTGTGAACCCTTTGATTTCAAGTTTGTTCGCCTTTGTTTGTGCATCGTCGTTTTATGAATTAGTCGTCTGTTTGTATTTACCATTGAATATTTCGATATGGAAAATTGCTTACATCGTACATTTAAATTATTTGTTAATTAAAATAATCATTGGTCTGGCGTTAACAACATAATGAATACACTCAATAATGTGAAAAGCGTGTGTCCGTGTTTCGTTCGGGCCATTTCGGTATTTTGAGTTTCCTGTTTAACTATATTTTTTTTTTTTTTTGTACAAAATCTGAGATTAATTTTTATTTACTTGTTTGGGTTTTTTTTCCCATATTTATCATTATCACAGTGCAGTGAGCGCTTAATTAAAATATTTCTGCCATAACTGCAGACATTATATGATCATAACGTTGAGATTCTGAGTAAAATAAAATAAGTAGGAACTATCACGTTCTAGTAAGACACAACACTATAACAGTATCGATTAAATTGATTAAATTACATCGTGGATACGGATTCTAAAAACGTGTTTTTTTTAACTATTAAGTCAATACGCCTAACGTACTACAATTAAAGATTGCGATGCAACAATGAGATGACAAAATAATAAAATTACGTGCCATGATCCGCATCAAAGATTATCATAAACGTTATATAGCTGGTATCAAAGCATTTACTGATGCATGTAAAATAGTTCTAAAGTATGATTTGTATGCAGTTTAATTGTTTAAAAAATTAAATGCAATTTATTGCCTGTAATGTACACTTAAAACAATTTAATTCGACAGTATAAATGTACATATAATGCAAAAGTACCATTTTTTCTTATAAAATCTTTTGATTTTTTTTTTTTTTTTTAATGTTTTAGACTTTAAATATATATTTGTCAACCAAATATATGATTCTATAATTTGATTACAATTTTGTAGACATAAGAAGTAGGCCGAAAAATTTATAAAATTTGTTTGAGAAAAATTAATAGTTTTCAATATTGTATTCAAATCTTAGGTTCTACATTATTACAATAAAAAAACGATTATTAAAAGCAGAAAAAGTACAACTCCTGTTTTCGACGAAATCTCCACACATTTTCGTTAATCTGATCTTTGCAAACTGAACATAAAGGCAATTTTTTATTATTATTTTTTAAATGTCAAAATTTAATGAAATGGCTTTTAACTGACATTTTTTTATAACAATATCTATTTGTTATAATTTTATTCCCTGTCCATGCCTACCTTTTTTAATTTTAAAATTTTGTTGCGTAAAATTCAATAATATGCCTAGTTAAGATTTTTCATAATCTTGAAAATAATAAACTCGTGTTTTAGATTATGGAGAGAAACTAAAATAATGCTTATTCTCTTGCAATTTACATTGTACACCGTTCAAAATTAGAGGTCATTAACACGTCATTATGATATAAAATGTGTGTTTCCGACAAACATAACATTATTATTTATATTACGGTAATTAATATTATGTTTATTTAAAACTTAAAACTATAGTAGATACCCATGTTCTACATAGAAATTGCAATGAAAAAAAAAACATTGATATTAATTCTAATCGTAAAGTTCAGTAAGTACACTTATATTTTTTTTTATATTAATTGTTTACTGTTTTGTAATTTTTTCATTAAAATTCTGGTAGTGAAATCATTAAACTTATACCTAATTTATAATAGAATTTCATAAATTTACATGCGCTCAAGTTGATGTATAAAATATAAATCTGTTAATAACTTATATACAATAAACTGATGAATATATAATAATTGTATTATAAAAAAAAAAAGTAAAATATAATAACTGAAATGCCGTGACGTCTCGTTTAGTGATTCCCGTTATAGCATATGAGCATGGACATGACGACAAATATAACGCGAAAAGAAAATGAAACGGATCTTCTATCAATTTTATTACCATTTTTTTTTTTTTCAAACGTTGCTAAATTCGATATGACAATTGTATTTTTTCAATAGTTTCTTGGAAACAACTATAGTGTTTATAAAAACGTAAAAATTCAACAAATTTGACCAAAAATTATTTAATAGGTTTTTTGGATCTTATAATAATAATAATAATAATAATAGATATAGGTTTAAATGATTTTTTGGATGACTATTGGAATAAAAACAAAATATGTAGGCATAAATGAAATCATCGCAATTACAGTTTCATTATAATTGTGACCTCATACGGGGACTTTCTTGTACCGTACACATTAATATACAATCGTTATTAAGCATAATACGCTTATAGTATTGTTTGATCAACGAGAAATCGCAAATTTTGTATAACATAATTACAAGACGATTCGTATAACTGCAATGTCCAATTAAACTTGTGTATAATATACAATGATTGATAGCTGGGTTTTTGTGTAATATTATCAGCTGGTCGCCGATGTATGAATAAAAAATTATTATTAATACGATTAATACAAAATTATCGGTACACCGATCTGTATATATATATATATATATATATATATATATATAATGCATTTGTGTCCTCAGCAGTATTGTTAAAAAAATAAGTTGTCAAAAAAACCTTTTTAATAGATTATATGGAAATGACACACATACATGTGCGCGGCTGCAAACCGAAACCATAGCGAAACTTGTTAGACTTGCATTGTTTTTGAGGGCTAGTCAATGTACATTATATTAATATTCATCGACACGTCGAGACCGTTATAACGCACGTCCGCTCTCAGTATTCCAATCAGGGATCACTTCAATAGCGATATATCTAAAATAATAATAATATTCACTTCAACTGTGTGTTCATCATCAAGATTTGTTTGAAATAATTTCAAGTTCATTGTCCCCAATATATGCGCATTTTGTGTGCGGTTCGGTGTAAAAATGTAGAAAACAAACGACCTTGCCGAAGTGCGGCGACTGTCTGGCATCGGCATATTATTACCTATATAGATCGCATATTGTTATCGTATTATAAAAAAGTATTTTCGAATTATTGCCGAGTCAATCGCATATTGTAGAATCGTGAATTTACACAAAAATATTATATATTATATATAAATAATATTATCCGCTTTATCATTTATAACAGTCGTATGGGCTATATGCATAGCTAACACGCACTGGTTTTTTTCGTTACACTGCGTACAGGCCGTTGCAGCAGCAGTGGTTTTCGGTACGAATATTAAACTATAAGACAGCGAAAAAAATAATAATTAATAAATAATAAAACCGAAAAATAATTCATATGGTCGAACCCCCGTGATCAACCACGACTGACCTCGTTCGTAAAATCGTCTGCGAAAATAAAATTATACATATCTACAATATTAATAATACAACTATGCGTTTTTTTTTTTTAATTTCTTATTCCAAAGGAGAATATGAAATTAAAAATATATTGATACTGTCCATTGAAAAGTGTAAAAAACTAAAAAAAAAAAAAAAAAAATAGTAATAAAAGCAATATCTTTCTAAAAATGTTGTCTTGTAACTGCTTAAAATTATATAAAAGAAATATTTTCAGAAACTCGAGCGTTTTCTGAAATAATCATGACTAATGAACGGCTTACGTGAAATGGATCACCCCCCCCCACCGTACACGCGCAGTGTACCTAAACGGCCTATTACCTGTTGCCTACACGAAGTGTAGAATTATTTTTGAACCAAAGTGCGACGACGATCTTATACTTTTAAGCACCGCGCGTATACAATACATAATAATATATTATACATCCGTCGGTGTTTTTTAAACGGCTATATATAAGAATATCGCGGTTCGTTTATTATCGTCGGATCTAAGTGTTTCCGCGGTCAACCCTCCGGTTGCGCGTTTGAAGCCCGCCGAAGTCTCCGGAGGGTGTGTGGGGGGGGGGGGGAGGCCGCCGTCTATTTTTACGATAAACGTGATGAATGTTTTTTTTTTTTATTTAATATACCGTGCAAAATACACAGCCGGTGTTAGAGACCTGTCGTGATCGACCTGCGCAGCCATATAATGCAGCGTTTACGTCCCATTGTTTTGCTATTTCAGTCGACTGCATATTATTGTTATGACCCGCGTGTTCGCGGAAAATCCAATTTTCTCCGGTTGGCGCCAAAACTTGTGCCGCGTAAATCGTTCGACGAAAAGCCCATTCTACACAACACTGCGGCGGCGGCGGTTTAGTGGTAATCAAAACGATATATTCATATGGTGGTGTGCACATAAGAGCACTATAGACGTTGCCGCGTAGTGCGTACGTCTTTACACATTATTGTCGCGGTTTTATTTCACGCGGAAAACGATCGAAATCATAAAATGCAAGTAGGTGCGCCGAGTACATACTCGACGGTAAACGACTATACTCGCGTTGATTTTATCCGAGCACCTATAACTAGTCTATATTTTTATTCTTCGGTATGGTTTTTAGTTTGATCTTATCCGGTATACGATTTTTTTTTTTTTTTTTAAATACACGCGACACGTTTATTATGTAAACGGACATTAATGATATTATATTATTTCAATAGTGCCTCGCCACAATAAAATATATTATTTAAATCCCATTTTTCTTATTACGCTGAGTTTTGATTAATACGACTGTAATACTTACCTAATCTCGTCGGTGCCGATCATTTTTATTCTATTAACTGGTTGACTTCAATATTTCATAAGAGATAATATTATATTTCTTAGTAAAATGGTCCCTTTTAAAAATCGAATAAAACACATAAACAATATTGTTGAAAAAAAAAAATTACAATAAATAAACGAAACTATAGTACCTAGACATCAACAGTCTATTGCACTTTATCGACGCGTAATTTTTTTCTATCGTTGGTATTAACCTAAAATTCCACAATTGAAAACGTCAGTGTGTCATGTCGTGGTATGAATATTTATGATTACAATCAGCTTCGATTTTGTCTCTTTTAACTAGGTATCCGATATACAGTGACTACTGAATCTTAAAATAAAAGGTTAGTCTAACAATAATAGACATATTATAATAACATGATTCGGTTTAGCTTTTTATTTTTTTTATTTCCCAGTAAACGGTTGACTCTATAATCGGCTGGAATTACACTATAGGCGGAAATGATTGTAGGTACTATAATTACGAAAATTGCAACGTCTATAATATGTTTTGGCACTTGATGAAAATACAACTTATTTGAGGTTAAGCTAATCTGACTCAAATATTTTTGAAACGTTAACACGAACATAAATTATAATGATAAACAGTTCGCAGAAGAAAATTAATTAAATAATAAATAATTTACTAGGCATTCGAAACACTATCTCTGTGTATAAATAGTATACCCAATACTGTGTATATTCGATATTTTCGTAAATTAAGATGGTTATCACTGTAATTATAATAATTATCGCGAGATATGTTGCCTTCTGGTAAGGACAACGCTCAGACCTCCTTGGTTATTGTGTTTCAATATCGGACATCTGTTATACGGCGAATATAATAATAATATGTATAAACGGATAATAATCAAACGCCCGAATTCGCAACGTACGTATATAGAGAACTATACGCGAACATTATTTTAATACCGCCGTGCAACAATAATAACACGTTAGCTCTGCGCGTAGTACAACTGTGTATAACAATAATTATTGGTTTGCCAACACACACGTAGCGCCACTGGATTATTATGTCGCAAAGGCGTGTATAAGAGTGTGATACTGTTTTCCGCGGCCGGTCCACGTCGTAAATTATCTCAAATATTGGTCCGTGCAATTTAAAGGAAAATAAAGCCCGAAATTCACTCTGCCGTCGTCACATCACGTGGTGTTAAAATCTCGAGATGCGGTTGTGCGGCTGGCCGCAGAGTGCCGCCACGGAGCACGGTGAAGAAATTATTTTGAAACACGAGTACACGGCCCAAAGGTGGGCAAGTCAATGAAAATAATTAATTCAGGTTAAGTTAAATTAAACGAACACGATATCGTATGTGTTCATAGTTAACAAATAATAAATATAACCCGCCAAGTTTAAAGTGAAAAAAATATTAACTCGACTCTGTTTATAAAATGTTAATCTAATTTTTTAATAATTAGTACGTGGATCACACAAAGAGTATTTTGTGTCGGTCTATCTAAATATAAAATATTATTTTATCAAGAAACAGAACAGAAACTATATAGTATAACCTTTATTATAATTAATATAGTATTAGATTATTTTTATCCAAAACTCGTGTACAGTGAAACTAATGCATAAGACCATTATACCGAAAATTTCAAAAAAAAAAAACATTTTTAATTTTAAATCGATGGATTATTTTTGAATTAACTGAAAAAAGCCAAGTTATTTCAACGGTCAATTAAACTAGTTAAGTTCTTAAGTCAATTAGAAAATTAATTAAAAAGTTAAGCTGAAAGTAAGTAATCTTATTATTAGCTTAACTCAAACTTTTTAACTACCTAGCTAATGCTCGCTATTAAGAGGTGCTACCTCTCTACGCCTATAGGTATGAATCCTGTCCTTCGCGTTAAAACTGGCTACACGTGGCCAAAACACAAATCCATTCGGTTTGTATAGGTGCCTATAAAATAACATTATGCTGTTATATATATATATGTATTTAAAAAAAAGAAACAGGTGTTGGCTTAATGTTACATTGTACACTCTTAAGTTATTGGACAAAAAAAAAAAAAAAAAAAAAGAAGACACCATAAATAAAATATGGGTGTAAAGATATTAATCCCACAAAAATGTTTAACAAACTCACTGGCATAGGCTCGGGTGCACGGTGTACGTTTTTGGACGCCATAGTATGTCAGTACCGGTCTTGCCGTAAGGTAATGAGCCCCTCGCGGTATGCACACATTATATTTTAGATGATGATATTATTACAATATTGATCCTACTTATCGTAACTGGAGGACTGAAAAATTATCATTCAGGTATTGAGTTGATTTATTTTGTGTCTCGCATATTTTTACGAAATTGTGTTTAAAATTATTAATTTAATTCGTTAAAATTATATTTTGTATATTACATTCATTTTTCTAAAAAGAAAAACTATGCATTATGTATTTATTGCAATTGGGGAAAAATATGACGAAATATTGTATGGCCCATGTTTGTTTTTAAAATAATAATCCATAATGTAAACAATATAAAATTTTTCAAAAATGTTTGAATTTTTAAGATATGATGTACCTATAAAATATAATGTTGTTTGTTAATATGTTTTTTTTTCTTTCTAAAATGTATTTTATTAATATCGATTTACTACTGCGTGTGTTTTATAAATTTTTGGTGCGGTTGTATTAATTTCTGGTACAATATTATGTTGTTTTCAGATTGTTCGATATTTTCCATCCGAAACCTGACCATACCAACGGCTGTATATTGAGTACGGGTAACTGTCCAACAACGATGAGAGCTGCAAAAAAGTCTAAATCGTATTGTAACAGATAACTACATTTAATACAACAGGTAAGGAGTAAATGGATATTATTATTTTTTTTTTTTTACTACCGGTCGTTCGAATTTTCGAATTATTTAATTTATTTTTTATCGCTGCTTAACGGTTGTCGTCGGTTTTTGTGCAATTTCAACGAAACGCGTTTAATCAATTGGGTGTATCCTGCAGTAACGCGGTACCCGGTAACAATCTTTACGACGTACACTCGTGCGAAAACCATTATTTTATATAATATATAACATTATATGTTATTTCGCCATTTCGGACGTCACTTTCGTTGTTGCAGAGTACATATCTCTGTCCGATATTAATGTGCTCTTGAATCGGGATTTAATTATTATTGATGCGATGAACGTACCGGCCGCTTTGGGGGGCGTCAGAAACGAGATAGATACGCCGATAAGAGAGAACACAAGTTATTCACGGGTAATTTATATATTTTGTAGTACGTGACATCGGTGGGCAATAATTAGTTATTACGGAGATCGTGATATTTTATAATGTACCCAAAATACTTCAACTGAATAACGACGAATGTTCCATAATGTGTAGGTACTAATTATTATTACCGTCAATAAATGGCCAAACATAATTAACGTTCATAAATTAAATACATTTTACGAGCACCACACTGATCCACACTGCCGTTGCCGCAGGTAGCATCGATTTGATTTCAATTATAAGCGCCCATATCAATAAAATAATATGGCCACACAAACACGGAGATTTCGGTTTTTTTCTGCCGCAATCGTTCTTTCTCTATAGACTCACGAGTAAAACCTATCGGAGATTTAACATTTTTTCTTGTACACCGAGAACTTTTATTTCGTCGTTTTTGCGATGTGCGTGTCGCGTGTGCCTCATACACGCACGCAACATCCGTCAGGAGGAAAGCGAAACAGTCTCTTGCGTGTGGAATCGTTCGATCGCAGTAATCACGACGGATAGATCCGTCGACTGCGACGCGTGTGAATGTCAAGAAAGTAAATCTACACGCCGTGCGCAATAATAGGTGTATGTGCTCCGTTTCGTTTTCGTACTTCCGCCAATCAGGCAAACGAGTAGTCGCCGTACCGGTGCGGCAGGAGCCGCCACCGGCGAAATGGTTTACTCGACCGGGCGGTTTTGAATATCGTACACGAAATTGACAATAAAACGAAATGGCGAGACGTCGAGGTGCGTCGGCCGGACGTGAAAAGTAAGGGGTGTTCCGCCGCCGCCGCCGCCACTTCGGGCCGCGAGACTCCTGTGCCCGCCACGAGCGCATTCACCGCCGAGGTGTCCCAAAGCGGTACGACAGACCATGAGCACACTGTTTGACAAGTTAACGAGTATACCGAGACCGATATCGGCGGCGTGGAGAGAGAAAAGGAGCGACCGAGACTCCGCCGGGGCGATAACATAATAAAAATATCGTATTTGAACGCGTCTCATCATTGACGCTATTGTTGAAACAAGACGGTCCGAGTTTTGGACGCGGACGCCCCGAAACGCGGCGTTTCTCCGTCGTGATGCTCGCATTTTAATTAACCGTTCTCCCGGCGGTACCTTACTGCCGCGGCTCACCGCGATGTCGTTATCGTCCACCAGCCGATTATAATATTTATGATGCCCGGGACGCGGCCCATTGTATAACTCGGCCGCGTCGGCACTCGGTCGAGACTTGACCCCGTGCCGGAACCGGTTTTATAATATACGTAATTTGGTATTTACATTTTACACACACCAGCAATAAATTCGAACGGACGATTTTTTCGAACAATTCGTTTTCCCAGTGACCGTAACTGTGCATTCAACGGCACTATTATACAGCCGGTCGCTTTTGGGCATTTTCTGTTCTCCAGTACATTTTTGACTCTCACGCCCACGTAAATCCATTTTACAACATAACTGGCCGTAATAATTAATATAATAAATTATTATGTGCGCCCATAATAAATAATAATGTTTTTTTTTTTTTTTTTTTACTATACATCCACTGCTTGGGTATTTAAATCGGTTTAATAACTGTTGTGCGAGGAAAAACATTTTCATACAAAATTAAAACAAATTTTAATTTAAAGTATTGTATAGGTATACTCGTTATTGCATATTCGCTACACGTTTTGAATACAACAATCATATAGTATGATAAATACCAAATAGCGCCAAACGTTCAATAGCTTTACTAGTAGATAATTATGAAATACATTATGGTTATTTTTGATTTCTAAACATATTCATAATCTAGGTTAAAATATGAATAGATTTTCGATTTGTAAATGTATATTTTCTTTCAATGAAATTTAAAACGCCGAGTCTATATATTACATATTATGTAGTTAATTATATATTTGATTTTTAGATTTAAAAATAAAAACCATTTAAAGTTTAAATATAATTTATGCACGTTATACATAATTAATATGGTTTTATTATTTCCATTTGTATACCAATAAGTAATAATTAAGAGATTTTATACTGAAGAATGTAGTTAAATAATATATAATAAAAACCGACGAATTAAGAACAAAACGCCGTTACATAAAAACAGAATTACGACGAAAAAAAGTTTTTTTTAATTTTATTAAAAATATTTTATAAAAGAATGATTTATATTTATCATTACAGTCTATACTCATGCAAACTCTTTACATAAAATTCGAATTCACAAATTGATAACTCGTTTAAAATATAACATCATACATGCTAGTTGTACCATCGTTGAAGTTTGATTTTCATAGCTACTTTCAAAAAAAAATATCTTTTGTACAATATGCGTTGATTAATGATTTATATACTTACAAATTATCAAAAACAATACATTTTCTTTTCCCATATAATTGGTCGTGCATTCTTGTGCGGCTATTTAACTTATTTCCAAACCAACTCCAATTTACTACAAGTCTTAAAAAATAATTTAAAAAAAGTAGGTATATGCTTTGCCATTTGTTGATGATTAATAAATAACAACTATTAATAACTAACAATTATTAATTAAATGTATACAGTATACAACTTATTATTTTTGTATAAAAATAAAATATAGTTTGTAAAAAATATATACATTTGCTTTGGTATTTTAAATTATTACGTTGCGAGTGGAACATAGACTATGTTTATTTTTAATTAAAATGTACACGCCAAAATTGTAGAAAGTTATATTTTAAAAACTATATTATTTACTTGAAAAATGAAACTTATGAAATTGTTTAAAATAAATGATATAAACGTACATATTGACACATTTCGTCCCCTACTGGCTAATTATGACTAAATTAAGGACCCGACAAAATATAATGAAATGCCAACGGCTTGGTTTCTATTTTTTTTAAAACAGGAAACGATGAAAAAGTAAAAACTATAACATATATCATACAAACAGCGTAATTACTATTTACACTTTTGTTTTTGTAGCAATTGTGACTTGTGATGCTATGAGCAATTTCATTAGATCAATACAAAACCATATCACAGCGTGGTATTTCTTTACACCGTTGAACTGGATTACGACATCTCCGGGCACATTCACAAAAATCTTCAATTACTATCACTGTAAAAGTAATTCTATACGTACACCAGATTAGACAATTGATAAATGTTATTTCTTCGAAATCCTATCCTCTGGGTTATATTTTTTCTTTTCATTCTAAAACTTGCAAGTATAATAACAGTTCTCGAAATGTCATCGGTTTTTATTTCAGAGAAACTTTCAATCGAAAATTAACATCAGTGTGTATTCACACACTAATCTATGGGGCATGATAATAGCATTTTCTATAATGACTACAACTTGCCTAATAATATGTCAAAAATATGTACGATTAAGTATTTATTTTATGATTTTAATGGACCACAGTAAATTATTTTCTATACAATTATCGATTTTCGAACCTATTTTATAACCTTATTTTCGGAATATGGTAACGAGTTTTTTTTTAATTAAAAATTTAAACCATACATAGAATTTAGAATTAAATTGCAATTTACATTAGTACTTACAAAGTGCTACCTAGTACCTATATAATATGCTTATTTTAAAAGAGTTTATATCTATAAGATACAAAATTGTATCAACACATTTTTTTTGAAAAATTATTTATATCGCTGATTTAATCCTAATATTCTAAATTAAAGAATAAACTAACGTTTTTTAATTCGAATTTTTATCATATTATTCATATTTATTAATCAATGGAAAATATTTCCAAAAAAATATTAGAACACAAACTAGAATTAAATATTGTACTGGGAATAATTTGTTTTTGAATGAGGCTATTTTTTTTTTTTAAATCAAGTTGCTATTGAATAAAACTTGTTTGAGTAGATCCCATCGAAATTCAAATTAGAAAATACTTGTGTGTTTATGAACACGCAAACGACAAAAAACGTGCTAGTTTACAAAACCAGATTTCAAACGAATATATGTCTACCTAAATGTATATATACCTATTTATTTTTTTATTTTATTTTATTTTATTTTTTTTTTTTTTTTGAAAAATAATCCTAAAAACCACTCTAGAATTTGTATTATTCAATAACTTAAAAAATAAATGATACGATCTAAAACATTTTAATGGAAGTTTTTTATTTTGTTTTGGAAAAACATAATGGTATTTTTCTAATAAATTAAAAATGTAATAAGTGCCTGGTATATTATACAATATCTTTTATTATACCGTAATATTAAACGATGTTTATTAAATGACAAGCCCCGCCGTGGAAAGCCATTTCACGTTTTCTTACGAAATTGAATAGTTTATTTTCTCCAAGTCTCCAAGTATGATATTTAAAAGAACGAGTCGAGATTTATTCTTATGATGAAATGATTGTAATTTGTATGCCACGCGCATCCCAGAAAGTATATTACACGATTATACAGTGCCTATGCCTACTTCGAACGGTGCGATTGGCTATAATTATTTTTATGATTTTTATAATAGTTGTTCCAGTTTCATGTACTTATTATTGTACACTCGCTATTAAAACGTACCTACTTAATAACTTAATTTTTTTATCACCTCATAACGTGAAAACGATACGAACTATAAATATAATTTCTCAACGAAATCTTCGTCGGGGTATATAATAATATCAATACAGAAGCTGTTCCGCCGTATTTATGTCATACGTATACACCGTTAAATCGTAAAACGTTGTTAGTCTGGCAGCTGTGTGTCTATAATGAGTTACTAAAATTAATAGCATAATATAATAATGTAGTTAAATATTATATATATTTTTGATTTCCAAATTTTAATTTTTGTATAAACTACCTAGCTAATATGGTTAGAGATATTACACGTAAAAACTAGATATTCCATAATGTTCAGTTATGTATATTATATACTCGGTTCATCGAGCATACTCACCCCCATATTTTCCCTAAATGATGAATTTATTCAAATTCTGATTTTTAAAATTGATTAATTACTTAAAGACCATATTTTCGAATTCTTAAAATTTTTTGTACTATTTAAGGAGTGTCTTATGGTGATACAAACTTTTGTTTTTCAAATGAGATCCCTATTTTTTACTATAAATAATTTAGCAGATAATTTTTCTAAAAATGTTGAAATATCAAAATCAAAATTCGATTGAGTAGTTTTTGAGTTATTTATTTAACTTTGTGAACTAAGGATAGTAGGTCCACGATAATATATTTGCATGAAGATATGAGGAAATGTTAATTAAAAATATTTTGTAATTTGTATTAATGTATTAATATTTATAATTTATAAAATTAGTCTAAGTATAATAAATACTAGATCCTACATTACATCTATTTTATACTATTGTAAAACCATTTTAAGGATTACCTATTATCTTTAATATAACTAAAAAACTATTCATTTAAACTTTGAATTTGATACATCAAAAATAAAAATAATATTCTTTTAATAATTTACAATAAAAAGGGGGGTTCTCATTTGAAAAACAAAAATTTGCACGACTATTTACTACAGAATACTCCTTAAATAGTATAAAAAACCTCAAGAATTTGAAAATATAGTCTCTAAACATAATTAAAATTTCCGAAAATCAAAATTTCAATAAATGAAAATTTGAAAAATGGGGAATGAACATGCTTGGTGTGAATCACCCTGTAAAAATTCATTATAATATGTCTGTTAAAATTAATACGACACGTGAATACATGGTTTACGATGGTTTGGTTACAATTTTCTATAAAAACCACAATATCCGTAGAGAGAAGTATCTATAAATTATATGTGAATACTTATAACGAATACCTATTCATTTTACGACACTAAGCGAAACACTATTTATCTCCACTAATACATGCAGGTCGTTAGCGTTTAGATTGCTAATACAATATTTACTTTAATTTAATTATTGTTGAAGTTCGTTTTGCCTTTAATCGCGTAGGTATATTATTATTTAAGATTATTATATAATCTTATATATTATAATTAGGGGTTATCAAGACGTATTTTCACACATTTAGAAAATACGTTAGAGGCGTATTTCGCATTACATATTACTATATCTGATTGATGAAAATATAGTAAGATATTATTCCCGATTTTTTTTTTTTTTTTTTTGTGTTCTTGAAAACGTTGTGCTAACGAACCACTAATATTAATTCTGATTTCGTCGGATGTACCGACAAAATAATATATTATAAAAATTATTTTAGAATTTAATATTTAACACTCGGTAAATATAGTGATTTGAAACACAACATTATTTTCTTTAATTTAACTGCTCGTATGTATCCGGCGAGGTATGGCCGTATGGGTATATAAATTTATGTTTATTCAAAAACCAATCTTCCGTTTTATCGCGAGTGAACGTATTTTACCAATCGAAGATTTTCATTCTCTAAAACCACGAACTTCCCATAAACGCGTTCTCCATAAAGGTATAAGTTTTGAAATCAAACTTAGAGACACGATAGTAAGTCAACGTCAGGCACTTATAAGCCATAATTCAAAATATGTTCTTTCGATTGGTCCTCCTCAATCATCGATCACCTGCTAATATTACCGACTGTCGTCTACTTGACCACGTCGGACAGTAGTTTTGTTTCTGTTTATAGTTCGACGATGCTTCAATAAACACCCGTGCATATATTATATTATTATAATTTATAACGATATTTCGTTTGGTTCATAGTGTTCGATTGCAACTCGCGTCGATTTCTAAAATATTGTGCAAAACCGACGCGAAACATTTCTCATTCTATGCGCCGGTAAAAATATAAAAAAATAATTCAATACCCGCTACAGCATTCGTCGCCGTTTGAATACCTTACCGGCGCGATTACAGTGCATTATTTCTTCGAATCCGTTCGACTTCAAAACGGTTCCCGCGTCCTATGAAATAATAATGATATTGTACATAACGTACGTATAAAATATTATAACATTATTGTGTTACCCGGTGGAAGATTAACCCGGCCGAAACGGGTCGCGCGGCGTGTACTACTTACACCGCGACGACAACGGCCCCGCCGATCCGTATTTGTGAGTCGAACATTTTTTTTTTTTTTATATATACATCGATATGATTCCGTACAAGTCCGGTTTGCTTATTATTATTATTTTTTTAAAAGGTACACGACGTATTGTGCATACTGCACCGTCGCGTCTCGCGGATTACGCGTTTCCTTGTATTCTCTCGCAGCTGCTGCTGATGCAATTAACCGGAGAAACGTCGTAGGTAGAGGTATAAAATCGACAAAAAAAAAAAAAAAAATAGATCTGCAGTAGGCAGAGAGTACTCCACGCGCACGGTCCGTTTTCGCGGCCCGGCCGCGTCGGTAGCGCAATAATACAATAATAATAATAATAATAATATAATATATTATTATAGTGATGTGTAATGGGTTTGTGTAAAAGTGGCGATGCAGACGGAAAACCGGTCCGGTAATCGTGTCATAAGGGCAACGTGTCACGGCGTCCAGCAGTACACACAATTTCGTGTTATAATATAATAATAATATATGATACAATAACGTGGTATATCTCATTTGACGAAACGGCGGCGGTACGCGGCGCGTGCGTGTGCGCCGCACGAAATTCCGGTCCACGACATCCGGATATATCACTCGAACGGATTTGGCGCTGCCGCAGTGTCATTCGGAAGGGTACATATCAATCGTACGTGCACTGCGGTTGGATTGCGCGTTGGCGTGTGTGTGTGTGTGACGAGAAAAGCAAATCAATTTCGAAGAATAAACACGACTCGAATTGTGTGCGCGCGCCGTCGAATACGCTGCAGGTGTGTTGTACGGGTCGCCCGCCGAACGATTGTTTTGTACGCCGCTGCAGAGTCTCGGCGACGCGAAATAACGCATTTTTCATTGGCGCGCGGTCAATTGAATATTATATATATTATTTCGTCGGCGGTAAGGTAACAACAACAACAACAATAATACGGTGACCTAACCTCGGGTTACGATAATTGTCTCTGACCCGCGGCGTTGAGCAGCGGAACGAGAATAATATATTATAGTAACCGGACCTGAGGTAATAGTGTAGGGTGACCAGACGTCCCGTTTAAAACGGGATTGTCCCGTTTTTGGTCATCATGTCCCGTTGTCCCGACAAACTTCGAACGGGACGCTTTTTATCCCGTTTTTAGAAGATGGTCCTGTCTTAATCCCGTTATTTCAATATTATTATATTATGTTTGTGAAAAAAATATCGATTTATGAAACGATTAATATAAAACAGTTTTACTCGTATATATGTTTAAAATTAGAAACCAAATTTATAAATAACAGACACCATGTTCAGCTGCGCGACTGTTTTGGTCGTCGTCGTCGTCGTCTTATCGCACCGACCGACCAAACCACGCACACGCTACACAATTATTATTATTCCTTAAATATAAAAGTATGTGTACGCCGACGGTCGTCCGCTATTTTTGTTTTTTAATTATTACGAATATCCGTATTGCGGTATCGACAAGCCTGTAGTCTTATGAATATTATAATTATATAGATTCGATTATTATTATTATTTTCTATTCTAATTCTATTATGTTCGTTATCGTTTTTACATTGTCCGTGTTCTTGCGTCTTTTATAGGCATTACGCGTTTATCGCTAATAGTTGTTAGTTGACACACTGTTCGCTGTTGACATTCGATCAGTGAATTTCTTTCCGTAAACTCGTAAAAAGCTGATGTTGTAAATTTCCTAATTCTTGTTAAAAAAAAAAATGTAACAGTATTGGTATGTAACAATGTATTGTTTAATACTTAAATTTTAATATTTAAAAGTACATTTTTTAATTGTTTAAAGAATTATAATAGTTTTGACTTTTAAAATGTAGCATTGTGTTGTTTAATAAAACAAAAAAAAAATATTCAAATATATTTAAAAACTTTTATTATATTTAGGTTATTTACACAAAAACGGTAAAGTCATAATAAAATAATTGTTTGTGATATGACTTAGATTTGTATTTTTACTCTCTACAGTTGTGTGCATATGTGTTATTAATGTATATGGAAGAATTTTTCTTTGCGGTGTGGGGGGGGGTAGACGTTTCAGATGTCCCGTTTTTTTATTTTCTTAATATGGTCACCCTATAATAGTGTGATCGTCTTTAATTTACACTGTCGAATGGGGAACGTGAAAAGGAGAGGCGTTTGTAAAACTAATTATTATTTTTCCCTTTTAAAACGTATTGTTGTAACTACCCATTTGAAGAGGACGAAAGTATATAAATTTGGATATTAGATCGCGTTGTTTTTCCTTGATAATATCGGGTAGAGGTATCTGTTATGTATTCCGAGACTAAACAGGGTTTTTTTTCAGTCTTGATAAATTCCTTTGTATATTCATTTTTCTCGATTAAATTGTAATAGGTGGGTGGTATACCCGGAAAGAAATAACACATTGATGCCTTTATGGAAAAATCGATCTACACTCGCAGTATAGAAATTCAAAAATCTCAATTCATTATCTACTCCAAAAATTAGATCAAGTCGACTATTGATTATTTAAGTCTTAAGACGTTTGGAATTTCTATTTTTTACAAAAATCGTAAAAATAAAACTCCCTGGCTCCTGCAGCTATTTCTGATTGATAGAATATTTTCAGGTACTTGTTATTTAAAAATTCCGAAAAACCTATACTGTTATACCTATAAGTATTTACTGTTTGATAATTAATACGTAAAATGTTACAATCGACGGAGGTACACATTTAGTCGGCCTACATATAGTTAATATTAATTATAGTGCTTACAACATGACAAGCAGTTGTTTTTTTTTTATCCAACTCGAAAATTAATCTATTGTAATATTAAAATTTGAAACGATTAACTATATTTTATAATAATAAAATGTCGTCACACGCGTATATACATATACATATATATATATATATATAGTAAATACGCGTTTTTACTACATAATATTATTTTATATCGCCCCATATCGGTAAAAAAATAAAAATTAAACGTAAAATATTATTATTATTATTATTATTTCTTACGATCGAGATTGGTAGGTATAGAATAATAATAATATTATTCATCATTCGTCTGTCAATT
This sequence comes from Pentalonia nigronervosa, assembly GCA_014851325.1. NCBI lineage: Eukaryota > Metazoa > Arthropoda > Insecta > Hemiptera > Aphididae > Pentalonia > Pentalonia nigronervosa. The sequence goes on along the minus strand of JACXSJ010001645.1, from coordinate 17,050 downwards.
ACTGCTATGTCTTGACGACCTATATATGATGGTATTAAAAAAAAAAATGAATTTACCAATGAGTACACATTCGCCGATGGGTACGATGATGATATTATAATACACTCATCGTGTATATTATAATAGTCGTTAACCCGTTCGCGAGTTCGCAAAAAAATAAAACTACCTGAAGAATCAGGTCGCCCACCGTGCGCGGTCGCCGACGCCGTGCTCGAAGATCGGTCAGCGCGAAAACTCGTTGATTACCAATTACCCGGTGTATTGTGCTCGCCTCCGCGTACAGGTATATGGACCGGAGATTGCGGCGGCGGCGGCGTACAAAATCTTATGACGTTTACTGACGCCGCCGCCGCCGCCGCCGCGCAAGGGTCGGTATAATTCTTCTGTACGGACAAAATGGTCGATTAATTCCCCCGCGCGAATATAACACATAACGGTACAATAGTTTATATTATTTATGTGTGTGTGTGTGTGTGTTGTTCGCACAAGTGGAGGCCAGCCAGACGCGCGACGTGCTTCGCTGCAGACCTCGAAACACGTCCAATTATTTATTCAATATATAATATTATTTCTCTTCTCTTCCCGTGCGCATATGGACAAATAAAACAGCACGCGGCCATCGTCGCCAGTCAAATATTTAGGCGAATAAAATCGCGGACGTTTCGACTGAAAACATCGATTAAACTTTTATATAAAGTCCGATCATAATATTGTGTATGTAGAAGTGGCGTTACTACATAGACGCTCCCTTCAATCCAGCCATCAAGCCTTGTAAATTATTATACATGTTACTGATTTTTATTTTTCTTATACAGATTGTAAATATTCAAAAAAAAAAATATATATATATATTGCGTATACGCACGCACATGCTGTGCAGCGACCGAGTGTCTGGGCAGTTTTTTAAAAGGTAAATTACACCCGTTTTATCGAAAAGCACTAAGTTTTTAGAATTTTTTTTTTTTACCTATTTTAAAAACGGCATTTTCATAAAAAAAATTATACACGTTTTCACTATATTTTAATCGTTTTTTAAGTTTTTAATTTTTTAAAAGATAGCATATATTTTTAAATTACATATTTGTATGGACAATATAAAATTCGAATTTCGAGAGAGTATGATATAATTAGTTGCATAATAGGACCTATTTAAATATTGATTATTGAGAATTTTGCGATGTACACAGGTACCTCTCTATTCTACAACTTTAAGCGAATCGTCTTGTATAGGAATACAATTTTCACGGACGAGACCGATTTTCCGAAATTCTAGATTATAGTGTGCGTGTATATTACAATCATGTGCAATAGTAATGATAAATAGGGGCATATTATTTTCATGTTTTACATAATTTTTGATTTGTCCAGTTTTGTTACTTGAGAGCTAAATTGTGATTAACTTGTATATTATAGCCTATAGACTTCCAAATTTAATTTAATTATCGTTCAAATTCGGTAAATAATATTGGCTACGTCATAATCGCAACAATTATAATATTATGAGGTATATAAAAACAAAACACACTTCATTTTATAATGATATTATACAATCGATAATTTTTAAAAACATTTAAAAAATTATATTATATTATTATGTGTTACAATTTATAATATTGTCAGTATGCGTGTTCATTTTCACCCAGAACAAGTATATCCAAATTCTCGACGTTTCAAATAGGTCTACGACATAGGTTCTTCACCTTTTCTGGGTCATGGACCTCTTTGATTTATAAAGTATAACCACAGACCCTGTGAGGTGTGCCTCCCCCCCCCAAAAAAAAAAAAATAAAAAACCATACAATTTTTATTTTTATTATTTTTTAATGACAATATTCCAAGAGTTTTTACATTATTAAATTGTTGTGAATAATCACTTATTTTATAGTTTAAATTAATACATACAAGTTTCAATGTGACATTTGCTGTTGTTTAGACTGCATTATTGCTTTAAAATTTGGGACCGTATTAGACCTGATCCACTCGCATATCATCCTTGATGTACAATCGATTTCTTGGTTTCGTTTTAATTGTGACCATTGTAGAAAATCCAGACTCATAAAGATATGTAGTGGCGAATGAAATCAAAAATTGCATTGCCCTGGATATAACTCGTGGATAAGCTTTTGTCAACGTACACTAAAATTCAATTAAATTTTTTATTTGAAAATCGTGGTGTGCCATTTCTTTTGATTTTAAATTAATTAATTCATCTTTAACGAGGTTTGAATCATCAATTGTATCTAAGTCTACGAGAAAAGATTGCGTAACCATATTTCTGCTTTTTTATACGTAGAATCAAAATAATCGCTAAATGAATTTTCAAGCACATCAAGAGCGATTGTTCCATACCACAAACCAGTTCTACCATTTCTAATACACATAGTTATATTAGAGATTCGCCAATTGTATGTGTATTTTTATTTTTAGCAATGCGGTACGCTATTTTGTAAGATGCTTCGAGACATGGTTTTTGTGGAGGTACAAATCCAAGTTTGGATAATGTACCAGCTTTTTCAAAACGTGCCTTTTTTTGTTTGAAAGACTTCCGAAATATCTGACGCATGTTGAGGTTGTACCGTTCTTTGAGTTTAGTTGGTTTCATACTTCCATTTGCAAGGATTTTTCCGCAGATAAAATATTGTGGTTTTTGCGTACCATCGCGTAGTAAATGTAAAACTAAACGGCATATATGAATTATCGTACTTTCTTTTTTTTTTTTGACATTGTTATTATTTATATGCTAGTAAAATAAAAATAAAGAAGTGCGAAAACTGTAGAGAATATATTATGACGACGATTGGGGCAGCGAAATTCAACGGTGCAATGTATATAACGCGACGGTGATGTGTCAATTGAAGTGATGACTGATCGACTGATCGGACTGATTTCCGTGTTCAGTTGAAATGTTCGTTAAATTGTATTGCCATTAATATTAATCGTAATCTAAGTTTGATAAAAACAATAATCGGTTGGTTGTCTCGTTGTTCTCTTTCAAGAAATAGAATACAGGCAAGAAATCTTATCTTAAATAAATTATCGGAAATTTTACTGATATATTATGAACTCGCGTGTACATAAATAATAAATATACATTCGATAAAATTCACAATACAAAATGATTTGAAAAAAATTAAAAACAAAAATAACTACTCCGTGGATCCCCGAGGAATCATGTACGGACCCCCAATGAGTCCATGGACCACCAGTTAAGAACTATGATCTATAATATATAATATCAATATATTTGTGAATTATTACGTAAATATTTTCAACGCCGCGAATATGCCGCCGGTCGACGTTTTTATCGCACTTTAGAAAAAGCTCAGAAACGAGACGACTTTGACACGACGGATGTCGGACAATCCCGTGGCGATCGACAGCTGTCGGATTTTCGACACCTCCGACGGATCAACCTATTTTCTTAAACAATTTATTTTTTACCCAATGCTTTTTTTCTTCATCTCGCTATATACGTATGTTATATTATATACCTGCTTACACAGTTTGACGAACAAAACGAATAAATAAAAACAGTTTTATTATTACTGTTGTGTCGTGGTAACGCGATGGCGTATTTGCAATAAGTTTTTGGAATAGGATGCTACTACTCCACTCTTTCTATTTTGTAAACGCGCCACTGCAGAATACAATAGTGTACAACGAGTAAGTTCAAGTGTAATGGTGTATATTACATTATAGCTAGTAACCTACCATTATAAACGACCATGCATAAACTAAATATCTAAAACAATAACTCACGAATTTAATACAAGGAGTTAATGTGGTGGGAGGGCGCTCGCAGATTCAGTCTCTCGACTTCTTAATATGTTCTTCAAAAGGTGCTACGTTGTAGGTACGCCCAAGCGTTAAAGTTGAATCAAAACACACTCCATCTGTTAAAAATAATTATTTATTATTATATAACATGTTTTATTTTGTTTTTTCTTTATATATGTTTAGGGGCTAAGAAAAGTGAAAATGAATGTGTGTAAGTCCTAAACAAATATAAGTAATGTTTCTATTGAAAAGGTCTAATTTTAGGTGAAGTCGATTATTGATTGTATTGTTCTAACTTCAAAAAATCTTTTACTTAAGAATTTAAGATTGTGTCATATAATCATTATTCACTACATAATCTCAAATTCTAGATGAATTGGATTTTGTGTATTTTAGCAGTCTAGTGCTAGAGTTTGGATTAAAAAAATCGGTGGCAAAAATGGGAAATTTACACGTTAACTTTATAATATGAGGTTCTCCGTTTAGAGATTACGAGAACGAAAACAATAGGACCCTCTCCCGTCATCGGTTGTAAAATCTGTTAATTATTTAAACACGCCGAACGCTGAAAATAATATAGAGATCGCAAATGTAGGTATCCTGCTGTGCCGTTTTGTGCCACTTTAAGCCCCACATAGAGTTATTAGTATTGTCGTTTGCTCGATCGTATTATCATCGATACACACTCGCTGTAGTACGCATTACTGTTATCATCGTCGTACTACGACTATATGTTCGTCTTCTGTCGCGTCGTCTCCGCGTATAATATACCTATACCCAATAATAATAATAATAATAATAGCAACAACAACACACATAATAATATTATATTATCGTGGTACCTAATAATATAACGCGTAAAATATGATCGCCGCGCGTCTTCGTCGTCGTAGTCAGTACTTGACACGATTTATAATAATATAATATAATATCTCAGTGTCTAGGTTCGACGATGGGTGGGTGGAAATAAATAAAAAAAAAAAAAAAATAAAAAAATAATGCATTCCGTTCCGCGTGTCATCCACAATGGTTATTTCGTCGTCGACATTTCAGCGTGCACACGCGCGCCATACGCACGGGCCGAGTACCACTACGATAATGATAATAATAATGATGATGATGATGACGATAGTATTAATAATAATAATAATAATATTATACGCATTGGAACCGATCACGTCGCAATGGTCTCCGACTCGGTCATTCGGGAGTCCTCCGTCGCACACCTATATAATACCGGTAGACCTCTCTGAACGAGCACGTGGCCGGTGATATAATGTATATACAGGGTGATTCACCAGGCGCGCTCAACCCATTTTCCTTCGTCAATAATGTAATTATTCAAAATTTAATTTTTGGAATTTTTAAATATACTTAAAGATCATAAATATTTTCAAATTCTTAAGAGTTTTGAACTGCTTAAGGAGTGTCCTGCGGGGATGCAATAACTTCTGTTTTTCAAACGTAGGCTATTCGTAAATATAACGTTTTTACTATAAAGTTTTTAGCGAATTGTCGTGTCACAGCGTCCAGACGACCTTTGTGATGGCTCACAGAACATTTCAACGTATCAAAATCAAAATTTAAACTAGTAGTTTTTAAATTATCTAATTTTGTGTACTAATGATAATAGGTTCAGAAAAATATAGCGGCTATTTTATTTGTCTTAAAGGAATTGAAATTTTAATAATTATTATTATTCTATGAATATTTATAATTTGTAAAAATGGTCCAAGTTTAATAAAAACTAAATCCAATATTACATATTTATCATATTTTATATTTTCGTAAAACCATATTTATGGACTATTATCATTGGCATAAAACTACTAGTTTGAATTTTGTATTAGGTACGCGTCAACATTATTAAAAAAAATTATCCACTAAATAATTTACAATCAAAAATAGAGATTTTCATTTAAAAAACAGAAGTTTGTATCGTCAAATGGCACTTCTTAAGTAGGTAGTGAAAATAATCTCAAGAATTTGAAAGTATAGTCTTAAAATTGGCAAATTTAAAAATTCCAAAAAAAAAAAGAATTTGAATTAATTCATTAATCAACTAAAAAACATGGAGTGAACACATATGGTGAAACACTCTATATATGTAATATAAAATACTATTTTCCACCGCCGGCTCCATAATACCAAACATAACTAATATACTATATAACATAATAACAATAATATGGCCGAGTCCGCTTCGTCCAGCGATGTTCACGCTCAAATCATTATTACTATTATTACTATTATCATTTTTATTATTGTGGCGTACGGTTAATGCCTACGGGAGGTTTTATTTTATTTTTTGCTCTTTTTATCGTAGACACATTCGGTCAATGTAGGTATACGCGCGCGGAAAGTGAAGTCTTTTACCTACCGCACGCGCTTACAATGGTTACACGACCGGTTTGTCACGGATTTGACACGATATTATTTTTATTATTATTATTACTATTATTATTATGGGTACATTATATATACATACATAATGCATACAAAGCATCGATACGATTAATACGCAATAATGCGATGGCTACAAAAAAATTGTAATCATAATATTTCCGAGGGGACGATGGTTTTAGAATCGAAAAGCTCAATTGCGCACTGTCTGAAAAGACTTGGGTGTCCGAAAGCATTAAGAAAAAATTGTTCGCTCTGATTTCCTATGTGTCTACTCATACTGTATTCAGCCCGTCCGTCTACGAACGAGCCCGCAATGTGAGTGTACTAATTTCGGGCGAAAGTGTTGTTGAAGTTACAGACGAAGAGATCTATACCTGTCTATACCTATATAATACCATTATACGTTGTATAACGCCGACGGCGATGCTACAGCGATCATCGTGTCCCTCGGGAAGGAACGACGCGTCACATTACGCAGGTTAGTATTGGGATATCGATGTAGACATGTTAATATTATACCCGAGTACATATAACGTCGTTATATACATGTGTACATTGCACGAAACGTTTGAAAAAAAAAAAACATCTGACGACGACATTAATTTAAAAAAAAACCTTATCTTTTTCTTCCGTAGAAATTCGTTCCAGATACATCCGTGCTGTTTGCCGTCGTGATGCGAACAGATTATATATAATATACAGCCTACACACGGTGTACCGGCGAAGAGGCCAACTAGATAATCTCATTGCTCAGCGAATCGCTTGAAAGTGTATATACTATTTAGTTTAGGGTTTTTTTTCTTTAGGATTTGATTTAATTTGGTTTTCGAAACTCCTGGAAATCAATCTATATTATATTATCAGTGCTTGAATTGGGGAAAAAACTATAAAACGGATACAAAAGTGTGAGAAAAATGTTTGTACCTCAATGTTTAAATGTCTTGTTAATTAAAATATAATTATTAGAAGATATGCGCATAAAATAGTTTTTAAAAATAAAAGTCTCCATTCTTACCTGCCCCCTTCATTATTCAGCCACTGTACCTATATATGTGTATAATATAATAATTCGTTACATCTTCGTTCGTCGTTTTTGAAGCGATTTATTATTTTAACGTATCTGTTCCATTTGAAAAACGATAATAATAATAATAATAATATTTGATGTTATCTAACCTTGCCATAACATTCCTCGATGACGACACACCCACGTCCACATACTTACATAAATCCCGATAGTTATTCGAGATAGAAACATTATATGTTTTTCATGTAAGGATTTAGGAATTACGTATAAACTAGATAATACTGTTTTTACCTGTACACTCCATTTTAATTTTATCCAAACAACTGTTACAATGCTCCGCGATATTATCGAACCATATAGATAAGTAGGCAGGTACTAAGTACTAATATATATATCCAAACAAACGGATTATTGTCGAAAATATTTCGATCTTAATTGTTTTTTTATCCTTTGTTCCTATTTATATTGTTGCAACAAATTATTGCCACGTTGCGTTCAATATTTCAAACGACTACCTCGCTGCTCGTGTTGCTTTATAACTGAAAATATACGTATTAAACCGAGGGAAGTGCGTACGATTATTAGTGCATAATATATATTATGAACGGTGTGCGTAATGCCTTTGGAGGTCGGGCCTATTATAATATGCATGTACCCAAACTATGTGTATAATGGTTTACAACACGCGTGTGGGTATATGTAATAATATACAATTAAATAGTCACGTATTATAATATTATGTGTTCGTAATCACGGTTACGGTATACAGATAGCTTCTATGTGGTGACCGCGGCTACTCGGTCTACACCCGTACGGCCAAAATGTGATGTATGTATATAGAGGTACCTATATGCGTATTATATTGTTCCCAAATGCGTTATATCTATGTAAAAAAAAAAACATTTTGATTTACATCACAAACGCGTCTTGCCCATAAACGTCGTTACACCCTAAACCTTGGCCCGTAATTAACGTTTAACATTTTAATTTTTGACCCATTGGAGGACTACCGCACCGTAGCCGTCGGAGATTTATATATCATCACACCTTATACAAAATGTTTAATTTCCACGATGAAATCTTCAAAAGAATGTAGTTTTTTTTTCTACTCGAGTAGATTGAGATTTTTAATTTATTAACTTTCTCCGAGGGCAAAAAAAAAAACATCTCACACAAAAATTAGAATGGTAAACGATTTATGTTTTTTCCAGTTTTGAGTTTACTACCTATATTATAAAAAAATACTTATATTATACTGTATCGTATAATATAGTGCCTACGTTTAAAGTAATACTTTTTTCAAATCCAGGTTATAGACCCACCGGAGAAAATATACAAAATCTGTTCTAGATAATAAACTAAATATTGTGTACATAAAAATGTCAACATAATATAACTCCATTTTGATTTTTGAGAATTTTGGAGATGGTTATAGAGTGCAGCTGCTGTAACGGTAATATAGCTATAATTTATTTTGGACGGCGTGCTTATTATGAAAATATATTGCATTTAAAATACATAACATATTTATTAGGGATATAAAATACATATCTTGAATATCACTAGAAATAATTCAAAACCAGTTAACGACGTGTGACGTATATAAATATACAAATGCGGACTTGGAATACTAACAACACAAATTCGTAATTATTATGGTATTATAAGATATAACTCTCAATATAATTAAATGGATGTACAAAATCATTTCAAATTATATGTCTTTAGCATAGTATATATATATACTTATAAATATTCTAGTCATTATATTGTAAGTACACGTTTTAGTTTTTAAAATATGTATGATAATTATATGCAAAACCATGAATTGTGCAAAGGTAATTTAAAAAGGAACACAATATTCTTCGCAAATTAAATATTATATGAAACGTAATTTATTTTAATTATTAATAACTGCGAATCACGTATTTATCATTCCGGACGAATATCGCAATGTTTAAACTTATTAAGTAACAAGTTTGATGGTACGTTGAATATAATTTTTTGAACTAACCGTTAAAAAATATTGTTTATAAGTCAGAGCACAGCATCGCATTTATTAGTGATTCGTCACGTCCAAAGTGTTCCACGAAATATATTGCCAAAAGTTTGAGATGAATCGCAAACGGAAACATTAGTCAAACTAAAACACTGTCAGTTCAACATCATTTTATTTTATACTGAATTGCGTACCTAACGGAACAATAAGCCATTAGCTATATAGTATTAACCTAATCTATGCTTAATAGATCAGAGTGTAATAAAATAAAGTAGCTATCCAACTAAAAATATATAAACTCGTGAACTCGTCTAAATTGAACCTACATTTTTAAAAGTCTATATTATCATAATATTTGAAATCGTATTCGTCTCGCAGTGTAGGTTACAGTAGTTTAGTGAATTAAAGCATATTATAAATACTTACTCGGAACTCGTACAATGTAAACAGGGTTATTCGAAATGAACCGTCCGATTATGCTTTGCACCTGGCTTCCTAGGTCATCTGCTGATCTTACGTCGTGTGACTATTTATTTGAAGGATATGTTAAAGATACTGTGTACCACCATGATTATCGTCAACCGCAGAGGAGCTAAAAAATTAGCGGAGTCAATATTATACAACGGATGTGCATGGAATATGATTTGAGTTCCAATTACATGTGGTTCACTTGTGACCAAGGGAACACAGAACATGTTATTTTATAAGTACCATTAAATTTGAAAAATTATTTTTTTATTTAATGTACGATATATTTGTATTTATATTACTCTCAACTTAAAAACTAAAAATATATATAAGCATTTAATATCATTTCATAATCATTAAGGATTTAATATCATAATCATTTAGAATAACCCTAACCTGGTGTAAAAATATTATAAAAAAACCTCTCCGCTTACGGTGGCTGGTATATGTACATAGCATATACACTGGACAGAATAGGATAAGCGAGGTCGATGGTAGATTAAGATTTTGAATTATTCTAAAACACACACGTGAATTTATGTTTTTCGTTTTCACATCGTGTTGCGCATGTTGCTGCAGGGATTTAATGTGCTAGTCATAATATGTATTATTATTGTATTATAATATGATTATTAACCCGGGCGTGTATCATTGACGTTCTCTGCTGCGGCACATATTCCCAAATTGTTAGTTTTCTCGGGCTCGTCCCAATCCAATCCATGATTGTTAATTATTTATAACGGTTAAATTTCGAAATTAATTTACTCCGTGGTTAACAGTGCGTTTAAGCTGGTTAAATACGAATGTCTGTGTATATTTGTTTATACGTCTAGCGTCTATACCTGCAGGGGTCTCTTCAACCTTTTCAAGCAGCGTGCCGCCCATTATTTTTTTGTTTAAATCTCGCGACCATATTTGTAATAAGGACGTGTATTAAGATTAAAATGATTAAAAGTGTGTTAAAAAATGCATGCTGTGTTTAAAAAAACGTTCGTGAGCTTCAATTAGGGGTCGTGGGTTAAAGAACACCTCCCCCCTCCCTATCTAGACCGTTTCGGACGGACACGCGATATACTTAGATAATAAATAACATAATACGTCCCGTATTTGTGTAGACACGCATAAAAGAAGTCCCCGGTGTATCACGAAAACGTACGTTCAATAATAGAAACAGTCATAATGCTCGTTCAATTTAATGTATATCAATATCCATATTCCGTGTAACAACAACACCGTGTAGTCGTGTAATATGATACATTTTGTGTTTCGATATCGCGAAATTGAACGTTTTCTGCAACGATATTTACGCTACAACAACAATAATAATAATAATAATCATCTTTATTACGGATAAAAACTACGTTTACAAATAATAACATAATGTACAATAAAAGTATACAAATATTTAACATATAATACTACAACGAATTATAAATAACATTTTGAATTTCTATTTTTTATATTTAAACTCGATTCCAAATACTTATTAATATTATTACAAGTGAAAAAAATCAATATTAGCCGTATCACCTGTTGTCATCAAACGTCTGTAGGAGAAGATTCTGGTATTTTTTTATTTATACATTATTTATGTAGAACAAAATATCGTGAATAAGTTCAAGTTTACGAATCATTAATAATTAACTGCGCTGTAGTCGAGATGAGGTTTTTGGTGGTACGGTATATTGTCAATTATGTACATCCTACCTACCTATATTACACGGTATCAGAAACAATAATCAAATAAACACTGTTTGTTTTACACATTTTATTTGTCCTTTTAAAATAAATTATTTTCGTTTTAGGAATGATATACTTTGGGAGATCGTCTCTGTGGACCGCGTTGTTACTGTGGTTGTGGTTCGACAACAATGTCATCGGCGCTGACGACAACTACGACAATAATGGCGTGCCGGAGGAGAAGGACACGCCTCACTCCCGGCAGAAACGTCTGCTGTGGATCACCACGGACGGCCGCCTGGCCTTGCCGCCCGGCACCAGGCTAACAATAACGCCGTCGCTGTCCCTGCCGTTCGTCAGGTACCCGCCGGACGGGTTCCTGTCCAACATGAGCATCAGTTTGCCGTTCACGAGTCAGTGTGACAGTTTTTATCTATCAATATATTATTTATTTGTCTTTATTCATTTCCCCCCCTCCCCCCCCTCCCCACGACTCGGGTTAAAATTCCGACCTTAGACGTAATGGTACTTCGACAACATCACCTTAATACTACTAGTGCAATTAAATCGTTGAACTGAACCTAACCTTATTGGCGATGTGCTTAGTTCAAATACTGTCCACCTCTTGAGTCCGGCCTATACACACGGCATGTGGTTAAAATAATATTATAAACTATTAATTGCTGCGGTCCGACCTTTCATGCCGATTCTGTGCAGCGGGCACAATGAATAAGACAACGTTATATCATTATAATTAACGCTAACGTTATTAATGCCACACCTACTACAGATAGTTAAAATGATAAATGTATTTTGCACCATGTCTTATACCAGCTAAAATGGTAATTTGCACAACCATTAAAAATTGTGGTGTAAACATTATCCAGTAGAAGGCGGGTTGTAAAACATATCGATTGCTATGCAAAACTGTGAAATTCAATGATAATTGATTCTAATAATATTATTATATTTCATAATATTTATAAGCAATTAGTAATACTTCATCAAATTTAAATGTTAATATAAAACTTAATTTTTCTTTTTGTTAACTTAAAAAAATTAACGTTTTAAAGAAAACTTAGAATTTGTATGTATAGATAATAAAAATATAATATATTATGCAAAATCATTAAATTTCACTCATTCACATTTTTTCAACGAGTTTCGATGAGCACTGTGCGTTTTGTATACATTTAAATTAAAAGTTTACAAGTTCATTATTTTGAAAATACTTTTTAAAATGCGATGTGCCTCAAATTACATAGGTATCTACTATAATTTGGTATCGGCCATGACGAATATCATTTCCTATTTGGGTAAGTAGGTATATAGATTTTTGGACGAAGCCCATATTATATAATATATATTACGTACATTTGCTCTATGTTTCTCGTCATAATGAGTATTATTTATTATAAATCATTAGATAGAACTGGGAATAATCGTTAGTAGCGGGTACACAATGACAATGTTCAATTAAAAACAAAGAAATATAAGAATTACACTTTTAAAATGCGTACGGCAAATCAAAATTTTTCCCAGAGAATTTTTTTAAATTTTTCTTTACATATATCGGCAATCATTTTATTCTTCAATTCCATTCATTCGTTTTCTGGAATTTCTTTACCGTTCTGTCAAAGTCCACCGAGTTGGTGTTATACAAAACGAATATTGTAATATACAAATAAAGTCGTTTTGTCGGCAGATTACAAAAAATAATCAATCACTTTTGTCCAATTGAGTAGGTATACCTAGAGTTAGTTGTACTGATGATACAAAAACACACAGCTCGGTTTAATCGATGTGCGTAACCTACCATTATCAATGTTTAATGATATGGGTAAATACAATATAATAGGCGTACTAGAAAATTGTATACAGATGAGTGGCACGTACCTACTGTGAACTTTGCGTGTTTTTATAATAAATACGAACATACGTAGAAATAAGTATTATGTAATATAATTCAATAATTACAACTGAAGAAATGCTTACATTCCTAAAAAAAAAAAAAACACTAACGTAAAATTGGAAAACTTGGCATTTAATTATTCACAAATCACGAGAACTATCTAATGTCGTAGAAATATTAGACATGAAATGTTTTATTCAAATAATATCTAATAATATGATATTGTGCTCGCTACAGTGTTAATCGGTCGAGCGGTCGTGTGATTCTGTTTTTTTCATAAAATATGCACTTTAACTATCAGATTGTTTATATATTGATTACACGATGACATCTTTCAAAACCGTGTATATAACATACATCACTTCGGTTATACTTAAAATATTTTTAATTATACACTGAAAAAACATAAAAAATAAAATCAAACCTTGTTAGGACCAGTACATGTGCCCCACACGTGTAATATATATATATATATATATATACCATGTGACCACTCCTATATTTGTACCGCATTATACCGGACGACTGATGATGGATAACCGATATTCACACAATATATCTCTTCCCAATTAAACCAACCCGAATTTACAATTTACGTTTTAAAATAAACGATAAGAATCTGGGACCAGTTTATTGAAAATTGGTTTTAACTTTTTACGGATTTTTCGATTTATCGCCATCTACAAAAGTAATGGCAATTAACCGGGTATATTAATGACTTCCATGTAAATACTTTACTTTTGGGCTACTTGATTCGGCGGTTCGGCGAGACTTTATAGACTACATATTGCAGTAAATAGGTAGGTACATTAGAAGACTAATAAAATCTTTTTACGCACACTTTACGGCACATCATGCCGTGTTTTGTAGGTCAATATTGTGTTTGGTACTTTTATCGTTGTCGTCGCCTAAATGTATACACATAATAAACCAACGTACAGGTTAAGACATCTTCAGTTTTAGACGTTTAAAAACTTTTAAAAGTTCATAAAAATTCTTAAATTGGTACAATCGTAATAATATTTAGAGTAAAGAAATTTACGATCCATTAAAATTTAAATGTATATTTTATTGCAGGTAAGTCCGCCTTGTCGTATTCTATCATGTTATAATAATAATAATAATAATATACAACAAATATTCGAATTCCTCACGAACGCGCGAAAACCGGATTTGTACTTGCGAAACACGTATTCACACGTTTTGTTTTTAAATGTTACTTACAGTCGACTTCGATGGCTTGGGGCTGACCGATAATCAGAATCCGTTTGGCGCTTTCCCGCCGATATTAGCCAGGAGCATGGGCAGGCAGATGGGCTCAGTACTCGCCGACTATGTGTCACAACTTATGGACGGCCGGAGATCGACCAGATCTGTTCCAACGTTACCCAAACCAATACACTCGTACTTCCAAGGAGGTGAAAGGTAATAATCATAGACATACATGAAATAACATGTAAAATAACCTTTGAATAATTCAGAAGACCGCCGGACGGAATACTCAAATCAAAATAAGTTGACATATTTTTATGTTCCCGTTTCACTCGTGTGTCTGTAAATCGTAAATCATTGCAATTTTAATATAATTTCACAGCTATCTAATAATATCATCAGTTACGGGTAATATTAAATTCGAAAAGATCTGTTGATTTAATAAATTAATATGTATTATTTCGGCATACAACGATACAATTATATAATGATGTTGCTTTTGATCAAACATAGGTCAATTTACGAGAATAATTTTAACAAACAATATTATATTAATAAAAAATAAATAAAATTTGCAATTTGAAAAAAGCTTCATACTACATTTTTTCATAATCTATATGATCAAATATATTTATAGTTTTAAATAAATAAAAAAGACAAAATTGCATTTAAAGTATTTTGTTGCGTACACTCTTCAATAAATATGTTTCATAAAGTTTAATGGTTTATATATATATATTATATTATTATATATAAATTAGTGCCTATACTTTTGTGGTATTATATTTAAAAAGTAAACAGTTCATAGGCATATTTTATATTGATGACATAAAATGAATATTAAGTATAAATATTATAGTATTCCTTCTCCAATAAAAAAAAAAAAATCGTTTTATCGTATATCTACCGTTCACAAACAACTTCATGTACACGTATATACTATTGTACTTACCTGATTTCAATATGTTTTGATTATTTAAATTTGAAACCAAAAGATACTAAATTTGAATTTTACACACAATACGTGTTGTCATCTCAACTTAAAGTACGGTTTGTAAATTTAACTCGAAAAGTAACAAATATACAACAGAAACTTGATTGTATCTCACGAGCACAACTATCAACTGTTTATACCATGAAACACGAGATTCTTAGATTTATGTTAGAGCTGTTAACAGTCGTATCTGCACCAGTACACAATTTCTTATCAATTGTTGTAATTTACATTCAAATATAGCATCAGTTAATCGCCATGGAATTTGCGCAGCAACCCCTAAAATTTAGAAACTTACATAGTTATAAAAATAAATACGACCAAGTGATTTATGAGTTTAAATGTAACATTAATCTTTTCAACTCGTATCAATAAATAAAAGTTTATTTACTAAGAGTAAAAAGTAAATAAATGTAAAAACTTTTTTTTTATAAATAGTTAAAAGATACAGCGTAAATTATGTAGGTATGTTAAATAATTGATATGAATTTTCAAATGTCAGTAGAATTTTATCGATTGTCTTAGTAGTACTGTTTTTAGTATAAATGTTATAATAATAATACGAGTATAATATTGAAAGTTTAATTCGACACTTTAATTGTAAACAAACACAGAGTTTCTTGCTAACTTCCGGGTAATAATAAGATTTAAAGATATGAAAGCAACTATTAAAGATAAAACGTCGTTTCATAAGTTAGGTAATAGAAAATTGAACACATACGTTTTAAGATATTTAAAGATATCAAACTATTTTATTTACAAAATATATACTTGAATAATAATAACAACGTTTTTTTTCGTTTTTAAATCTCAAAAGTAGAAGTTTCAAACTTTATTTTTCTGAGATTTCGTATTATACCTTTACCAGTATTACTATGATTCATAACACATTTCTCTTTTATTATTGCGGTACGCTTTATTTGTATTTTTTCATAAATCGCAAACAGGTGCCATTTGTCATGTAATAAATTTCACCGTACGATTCTAATTACGGCATCATTCTCGTGGCGTTTACTTGCAGAGTAAATGGAATTCAAAATAAAAATGTGTTTTATAATTTCATTTCAAGCGTACGAAAAAATACTAAAGCCAAAATAGTTTTCGACGAAGATCATATGTATAGGTTACCCATGACGTTTTACTGTTCACAGCAATATCAGTTGCAAAATCAATGTAGGTTCACCCCGCACCCGCACATACTATACGAAAACTCATTTCGCCGTATGTACATAATACCCACGACGTTAATACGCATCATACATAATGGACACGCGTACTTAAATACGCACTACCATCATAATATTCCATTATATTTCGATAAGCTAAATAAAACGTAATTTTTTCGATAAAAGCTGACATGCAGTGCATCATATATCGTCATAGGCGTGCGCACGGGAGGGGCAGGGTGGGCAGCTGCCCCTCCTGCGAGCTGAAGTTTTCTTCCAAATATTGTTTTTAAAAAACATAATATTATAATAATATAATTTTTATATAAAATACTTCCATGACTAATATTAATTGAACTAACTAATAAAGTAATAACCAAAATAATATTTAACTATATACTATAAAATA
>JACXSJ010001644.1:0-70936 GCA_014851325.1 Pentalonia nigronervosa | reverse complement strand
TATAAGTTTGGTTTAATTGCGTATGTTGGTTGAAAGGACAATTAAATAGCTTTAAAATAAAAAAAAAATTGTGTCAAAATGTTGAAAAGTTTCGGAGTAACATAAAAAAATCCGTGGTAGTTTTGGTTTGGTTTAAAAAAACTTAAATTGCCCATAACTCAAAAAAAAAAAGAGTTAGACCCCCACTTTAAAGGTTATTTCTTCGTCATTTTAGGTATACTTTCATATGACGGTGGCCGGTCACTTCGCCCCGGGACACATTATATAGGTATAAATATACATTTAAAATGTAAAAGATTAGAGTAATAAATTATAGTAATAAAAGTAATTGACATTTGACTTTATTATTAAAAATGTGGTTTTTTCGTTCATATAGTTATTGTTGTGATTATTTTTAACTAAAAGTGTGTACCTATAAATGTTAGGTATGATATTCTCTTCAGTACGCATTTTTCGTTCATCTGGCTATTATCATGTAACGTTTTGATTATTTTTAATTAATAGTGCGAATTTATTATATTGGAAGTGATTCAAAATAATAATAAAAACTTCAAATTCCATATGGTGGATATTTGTACAACATTCAAAAAGAAAGCAAAAATGATTCGTTGGAGATGTATTAAATCGAGCTCAATGAAGTGTCCCTATATTTTAAAAACCGATTTAAATATAGATAGTCCAACTTTCCTTTCCATTGAACACGATCACGTACATGAGGCGAATGAAAACATGCTTTCTGCAGTCAAAATTCAAAGAATTATGAATTAACATTGAAAACATTTTTTAAATTATATACAAACGACAAGTCGACAAATGAAAATTATTTTAATTTTTTTTTCCTTTAACCTTTTTTTTTAAATTATGTACAATTGACAAATGACAATTATTGACAATGTAAAACGTAGATTACAGCTATATTTCTATATTTTATAATAAAAGTAATAATGTTAAGAAATGTTATTGAACCATTTATTACATATATTTATTTTATTATAATAATTGTTAACATTAACTATTAATGTTAGGTTGTATTAGTTTATTAAATATTATTATGACATAAAACTATAAAAGTATATATAAATTATTAAAAAAAAAATAAAAAGAAAAAAAGAATTTTTTCATAAAAAAGAATGATGCATTTAATGTTGGTGCGTGGCTTCTTTTCCTAGACTCGAAAATTTAACACAAGATTCCTCATAAGTTTTTCTATCTTTCACAAAAAAAAAGTTTATTATAAAGTTATATTATTTTTTATGAGCGTTTGAAATTAGACATTGGATATTCACCGGTAAACTGCCGATTTTTCGAGAACAATTTTCTTATTTTGTTGTAATTCAAAACCTAATAACCATATATACTTGAAATTGTCATCGAATGTTAAAACTATCGTTTTCTATACACCATATAATTTTAAAAATATTTTGACTCTTTTTAAATTAATTTTAATGATAAGAAATTTTCGATTAAAGCTTTAAAATTTAATACAAGGTTCCTGATAAATTGTTATAATAGTAGTTGAAAATTATTAAAGATACATAGGCACATTTTTTTTTGTAAGCATTTAAATTTTAAATGTTGACCAAAATTCATCAAAATCTCGAAAAATTGTAAATAATTTTGTAGTTAAAAATTTATAAAATGTAAAATTTTTATAGTTAAGGATTGAAATTTTAAAACAGGGTTCCTCATAAGTAGTTTATAGTGTAACCAAAAAATCTAAAAATATATATTAATATGATTGTTGTTTTTATAGACATTTTAAGTTCAAATTTTTACGAAATATTGAGACGAGAATAACAACATTAGTTATTTCGTTGTAATTTAAAAATATTATTCATTGATACTTGAAACATTTAAAGAATATTATTTTATTTTATACATACAATTATATTTTAAAATACAATGTTTTCGGCAAAAATGAATTCAACCCACTGTGTTATTATTATTTATTAATAATAAAATTAATTAAATTAACAGCAATAATTTCATCAAATATACTTAGTAATGTAGGCTGACAGAACATTTTCACTCAGAATTCTATTTCGTATACAATGATTGTATATGACTGAATTCAAATTTAACAAAATCATTACAATAACTCACTTAACACTTATTATACAATAAAGCGGTATCCATTTACCTACATTTTTTATTAAAATTTTTTACTATTTTATATCTAAAATTAAAAATAATGATGAATTAGTGAGTGTGTGTTAGTATGTGTTAGTTGGTATTCAATATAGAAAGTCGTGTACATTATACATTTATACAGTATATAGTAATGTAAAGGGAGTGTGGGGGCAATCCCCCCCACCACTACTTACACATATGGTTCAATGCTTTATCACCTATCTTAAAAAATTCCTCAATACACCGTTGAGTTATATGATTTTTAACTTAGGTACGATATTTTAGATTTTGAATGGAGCGGTGAGCGTATTGATTTTACAGTTAAACATTTGGAATATTTAAAGCATTATTGTTAAATGTTTACTGCTTCATGTTTGTTGGATTTTTTTCCTATGACGGGGATTTTATTTTTAAGGATTTTATCCAAGAGCTTTTTTTCCTCAAATTTAAATAAATATTATCGATTTTTTGAATTCAATAAGTCACAGTATTGAGAAATAATGTAATCAATAAACATTAATCATCAATATTTAACTGTATATTCATTAATTACTATTGTGATATATTATATATTATATATTTTTATTTCTATTTACTATTACTATTATTAATTACTATTAATTATTTTGTTAATATTAATAAGTTTTGACGTAACTATCATTCGAAATATGTTATATATTAGGCTATATTTTTATTATTTTTTATAATCTTTTAAGCATTGTATCTATAAAGTAAAACTTATAAAAATGCCGTCTATACAACAATTATATGTATTACAGTTGTTTTAATAACAAAACTCAATTTAATTCCTTATAAAATTAAACATATTATACCTAATATAAAACAAAATATTATTTTATTTATTATTTGAACATTTTAATAAAATTTCATATAAAAGTTATTTAAATTCTATTCAATATTTATTTTGAACATTAAACATAGTTTGGTTTTTTAAATTTAATGATTCTTTAATATTTTATTTTTATTTTTTTTTTATAATTATTAAACTTGTACAATATTTAAATATGCTATACTTATTCATTATAAGAAAACCGACCTATTTAGTAGCAATTAATTAATTTTAATAATGTTGTTATTAGCGTTAAAATAATATTTATTCAATTATTTTCATGTGGTTGTGAGTAATAATGTAGTTTGAGGTTTTTTCTTAGGGTTGGGGATTTTTATTCCGTAATTCCATTTGGTTTCTAATATAAACACTATTCCGTACACGCCGCATAATATAATATATGCAATGTTCTTGGAAAAAAATTATTCAACCTACCATATAAATATTTACTAATAGAAAAGTAGGCTAGTAAACTTTGTAATTAAAGCCTTTATTCAATAAAATAAAAAAAAAAAAACTAATAGAAAAATATACTACTTATTGGAATAAAATCCATTATATTATACAGTCAGACTTGGTTAACACGAAGTTGAAAGTCTGACCAAAAAGTTTGAATTATCCTAGAATCCGAGTTAAATAAATAGGATCCTTAAATATGAAATTCTAGGAACTGGGGAAAAAATTCAAGGTATTGACGATTTCGAGCTAAAAAATTAATTTAACCAAGTTCGAGTTAACCATGTTTGAGTTAATTAATTTCGAGTTGACCAAGTTTGATAGTAATATACTTAGAGATTGAATCTCTATTCGTTTACATTTTTTTTTTTTTATAACAATGATTTATTATTGAATATTTTAACTATAATTATAATTATGCCATTATACAATGGACATTGATTATAGGTACTCTCGAAATTCAGCAGAGTGATTTCCTGGGTTAAAAAATAAATATATTTTACTCAAGGTTTTTAATTTGTTATGCATTATTATTTATTAATATTTTTGCCGTTGATTCCTAAGTGACCTCTGAATAATCATTCATTGATGAACTTCAATGTAATTCATTTTTGGGGTTTAAAAATCAGAATAGACTGTTGCTTCCAGCTACCATTGCTATATAGTTACTATGTAGGCAATTTAATTGTTTTGCTTATTAAAATACAGTTGCCTGTGAGCGCACTTGCAGTTTTTCTCCCTTTTTATATTTAACTCAATAGTCAATTTCATTAAGTTTTTACGCATTTTATAAGCTTAATTTTTATTAGAATTTAATGTGACTATGAATCAACATAAAATATAGTCTTCGTTGCCAGCACCGTGCGGGCAGTACAAAAAATTTCTGTTTTTGTATGAGAGACCCAGTGTTATCATTTAAATAAAGTTAAAGATAACAACGAATCTAGGAAAAAAGTCGCGAAAAATTACAATATGGGAAAAAACTCTCATTAAAATGATGTAAATATGTATCACTTATAGGTAAGTCAATTATCAAATTAAAACATCAAAAATATAAATAGGTGGGTAAATAATAATATTAATAATAAATAACAAGTATCGTATAGTATATACTAGGGGCAACCAAACTTTTTTTGCCTGCGATCACCTAAAAATATACTTCACCTTTGAAGATCGACTTCCATAAAAAACTTTTTTTTATTATTAAGTATTTATAATTATTAAGAAATGTACTTACATAAAGATTATATTAACATACATAAAGTTATATAAATAAATTACTAAAGTTTAATTAATATATTATTTTATTCATGTGGCATTGTTAAAGTGTGACATTGCATTTCGTTGACCAATTGATCGTAATCTGGTGAATAGTTGCTGACTGTTAATCGAAGGCTCTGTTTCAAAATAAATGGTTAATAGAGAGTGTAGCTCGGTATTCAGTTTTTATTATTTTCATGTCAGAAAATGCTATTTCGTACAAATATGTAGATTCAAAATAAGTATGCAACTGTAAAGCTACATTCCTCAAACACGGATATTTTTCTTCACTCAGTAGTTTCCAAGAATTTTTTTCAGAACGTCGATCTTTGAGAAATAAATCTGATTTAATATGAATAATCTCAGATTCAATTTTTATAAAATTATATTAAACAAATTGCTTATTTGTGTAGAAATATTTTCAATATTGTTTGCTTCGGAGAAAGGAAAAGACATAAATGTAATAATTGGCTGTAATTTTTGAATATTTTTAAATCGTCTTTCAAATTCATTGTACACTTTTTCAACCTCATAGCAATATATTTCCACTGGCATTTTACATTTTTATAAATTATAAATTTAATTAATTTATAACTTATAAATTTTAAACACGTTTTTATAAATATAATACAACAGAAACCGAATTATCACTGTGAAATTACAGTACTGAAGTAGAAATGACTGTGTGAACGATAAACATTTAACATTACGAAACCAGAATAAAAGATAACAATTATACAGATAAAATTTATTGACAATGTTATTAACTACCACTATGATTAATTTTCTTGTACGTAGCCTAAAAATAAATTCTAACACGATTCATCGTTTGGCCGCACTGGTATATGTTATAACTGTTAAATATTTGCAGGTATATCTCTTTCCCCACTTGAATATTCTTCACATGTTTTTCTGTAATTATGTATTTTTTTTCGTTATGTCCTCATTGAATTTTGCGTTAGTTTTGATTACTATGATCAATCATAACGGTCGCAATAATGTGACAATAATAATCCTGACAGCTGTTGTTATAGGAAATAAAACCAAGTTGAACAAATATTTGGAAAGAGATACCAAATTGTTTAATAGCTAAAGAATATACTATACGATTGGTATCTATAATCTATTATTATTATTATTATTATTATTTACCTACCTATTTATATTTTTGATATTTTAATTTTATAATTTGATAATTAACTTATAACTGATATAATGATTTTATGCATGATTCAAAGGCATTTTGATGTTTTTTACCCTTGTCGTTATAAAAGATAAACATTTTTATCCAGATAAATTACAGTTAATTATTAGTTATATAAATAAAAATTAAAAAAAAAATAACCTGCATAATATGGTTGTTTTTGTCTAAATTTATTACATGTTGTATATCACTAAATATTAATTAAAAAAAAAAAATATGAAATTAGGAACAACTAAGACAATAACAAAAGTATAAATAAAAAATTAATCATTTCATAATTAGTTTAAAAAAAATGAAAATAAATAATAATAAGTTTAAGTAATGAATCACAATATACCTAATTAATAATATTATAAGAAATAATATTTATTACAGATACAATATTTTATAGGTTGTATTATTTTACCTATAGGATGTGCCTGAGACAAAGAGAATAAAATTGTGACATTTTTGGATAATTCTGGCTAATTTTTACAGCAAAATTTATCTTTCGAATTTATCTAGATAAGTGAAATATTTAGGTAATTTGTAATTATTTACCTCGATAAGATGAAAGATAAAAAAATTATTATTTAGATAGATTTATCATATAGACATTTATCTAGATCAGCGGTTCCCAAACTGTGCTCCGCGGAGCCTTTAAGGCTCCGCAATGGTTTCCCAAGGGCTTCGTTCGTTACTATACAAAAATTTAATAGTTTTGAAATTGTTTAAATTATTTAAACGAATATATATTTCATAAAAATCTCGTCAACACTCAACTTGCCATAATTCACCAATATGATGTTACTACATAAAATCTCGATAAGAAAATTGTGTACAATTATTTAATTTTAGAATTTAGATAATACGTATTATATTATCTCGTACTAGAAACTAGATAATTTCTACCATTTAATTTAGGTTTGATTCTCAATTACAAATATTTACTTAATAATTAATACTTAATTTTGTAGATTTCAATAATAAACAATATTTTCTCCAGTTCTTTTAAAACTATTGTTTCCTTTATTCATAAATATAGTTTTATTTTGACTCCCGTATGTATACAGTTTGTGTTAATTATACTTCATAAAACACAGGAAAATGCAAATGAACGTTAAATATTTTTTGGGGCTCCACGAGAAACTTCTCCATAAAAAAAAGCTCCGAGGCTGAAAAAGTTTGGGAACCGCTGATCTAGATGAGTCCTAATAATGAATAACATTCAATAACAACCAACGTCCAATTGAACCTACATAATTGATATCGATATTATTATTTTGTATTAATGAAATTACTTTTTTTATGTTAGTAAATTAATACTTAAGGAGCATAAAATACAAAAAGCAAGTTTTTTAATTTAAAAAGATGTTCAATTTTAAGAAAAATGGTAGATGTATAACGTTTTTACTAATATTATTCAATGAGTTATGCAAGGAAATGGATAAAGATGGGCGACTTCATTTTGCCGGACTCGCCGTATATAATCTTATTTACATGTAAAAGTTGCTCGCTTCATCAATTGACTAACTTTTAAAGTATGTTTTCGAATTTTTTTTTGTAAAAAAATTTAATATGTTTTTAGCACTGTGTAGACGTTAGTAGGACCAGAATTGGTCTAAAAAGAATTTAGTTGTTTTTGAAATATTTAAAATCTCAAAGACACAACATTTTAATATTTTATTTTATATTTTTGTTTTTATTTTAAAAGTGACAAAAAGTGACATTCTTTTGAAGAAAAAGGTGAATATAAGGAATAAAACTTTTACTAATTCCCATTCCTGTAATTTAAGTAAAAAATCGTTATTACATTCTAAAAATGTTCTTCGATCTTTAAATGTTGATATGATTAATAATAGTTATATTTCGGCCTTTTCTTCGACTTAAAATGCAAATATTATGACCAATAGTTGATGGGAGGAGGATGGGAATTATCACCGTGTTTCTTATGGCTACGGCGCTGGTACATATTAATAGGCGATAAGGAATTTTAATGATACAGGCATGATACAAATTCACAAATAGGTACAACAAAACGATGTGCTATACTATGATATCTATACAAATATACAGTATAATATAGAATCAGTTGGTTTAGCCGATATAATAGACACCTACTGGTAATCGGAATATAAATCCACGAAAATATTTCGATCAATAATACAAAGCATTAAAAATTAAATTATAGAATAAATAAATTATTATACCGTTTCCTAATAATTTTACGATTATGTGAAAACTTTAGGTCTTCCAATATTATTAACTGTTATATCATTAACTGTTAAATAATTTAATTTTTAAATTTTCTGTTTAACTTATCGACTACTTGAAATATTTTATGCATGCATGCTTTTTTCGATAAAGTATAATCAGTAGGTAATAATTTCGTTGTATTTTTTAATATTTTGCATCATGTATCTGGTAACATTTTTAAAAATACCTTCCAATAGTTATAGTACAGTTCATAAAATATAACAAAACTCAATTGCATTTTTTTGTACAGAATTATATATAGGTATCATAATGTTATGACTTATCCAGTTGATACGGTAAACGTTAAATTGAGCTTGCCGTCGATTGGTTTTTTTCAGAAGATGGTTAAAGAAAGTTGGTAGGTTGGGTTCGTTCAGGAATCAACACAAGTTCGTTAAATTACTAATTAGTTTATTAAGGCGAGATGGTTTACAACAGAACTATTATATTATATATTTAAATTAATGAATGTATTATTAAATGTATTATATATTCGACGTGTAACACTCGACTGACGTCGCATCGTTAAAAATATTTTCGCGACGGCGGTTGACATATACTACGTAAGTAAAAACTAATAATTAAAAACAGGGATACATAATACCCCCAGGGTAAAATGGAAGTTCGTCATCCATTAAAATAAAACATACCTAAGCGAGGGATTTTCTGGGGAAGTTAACTCTGTCGCTTTTACGTGTTTTATTTTATAACAGAATCATATATGTATACTATAATTTATAGTATTTATAGTTCAAATTATATGAATTTATAATTTTAAATCATGTTAAAAGTATTTATTTGATGAAAGAATGAATTTTTTTTTTATAGACAATATCTACGTGACTTATATTTCATAATTGCGAAACTTGTTGATAATGTCCGCATTAGATTGTACGTTCCATTTTATTTTTTTGGCTCCCAAGTTTACTCCACCTTTAGATGCTCTCTTGGACGCCATTGAAGACGAAGCCCCTTCACCACCATCTGGAAGTATTTTGTCTTTAGTGTTCGTTTGTGTCCAGTGCATAGATTGCTGGAAATGTTCTTTGTTGCTCAGCCACGTTTTATAGTTAAGGGCCAAGCCGTTGTTCTTCCATTTGTCATAAGTTGCCCGTTATATTATACGCCATGGTGTTTTTATATCTGATCTACTGTCGATGTTGTCACGGTCAGGGCTGAACACGGCGGCGACGATGACTGTGTATGGTGTTCGTTCGGATTGTGCTGATAGCTGGTAGATGTCTATTGCTTTAACGTCTTTTAAAGATGCAGAATACAGGAAAATGAACAGTGGGCACTTTGTCCTCACTGAAATTATTGTAATGTCTCTCCGAGTGTACTCCAATAACGCTGAGACGCTTAATTCCGATTCCCGATGAGCTTGTGAATATAATGTGTCACAACCGGGAATTTTGTTGGCGTTGCACAATACACTATACACAGTGTATAGACATAGGTACAGACACCATATAAATGGTGTATATATTTGTAATTAAATATTATTAATGTTGTAAACATTTTAAATATATATATATATATATATATTTAACCACTTTCAATGAAAATTTTGTGTGAGGTAATATTGTATTCCGAAGAATTTTTATTCCAAAATTTTTATCTAGGTACTATCTACAAACTATAAAATTAAAATTGTATCTTATTTATTAACATACTAAAATAATTATCCTACATGTGAAATAAACGTAGGTACTTACCTATATTATGTAAACATTAGGTTTCCTGATTTTTTTTTCATATTCTGTGGTTTATGGGAAATAATTATATTTTTATAATTAATTTAGTTTAAATTATAATATCGTCTACCTCGAGGCCCCGTTAGTTCAGTCGCTCCATGTATAGGTCATGGTCACCCGATCACGACTCATGTCATAGTCGATACAATAATAAAATATTATTACAAACACATTATGTACTTAATTGTTTTATATAATATTTAATACAGTAATATATTAGAAGAGAACCAGGATTGATTTAATGTAATATACATTTGAAACGTGAAAACAGGGACGCATTAAAGGTCAATATATGAGGGTGGGGCAAAATTATTTTGCTCCCCTAGTGTGTTTTATAAATATAAATGAAAGTATGAAAAACTTTAAAAAAAATGTCTTTGCTACGCTCGGTATATAGATTATTGATTTTCATTTCATACAAATATTATAAGTACATAGAAATCATTTTCTTATAGTAATTAGTTATTAACTAATTGGTACATGATCTTTTTTTTTTTTAATAGTTCTGGAAGATGGAATATTTATTATATAAAATGTTTATATTTCATTCACTAATAAATAGTAAGTATAACTTCTATATTTTTAGTTATTTATGTAGTATGTACCTATTAAGTATTGATTTGTAATATTAAATATATTTTTATTAACAATAAAATATTATATTATACACACATATATAAATACTTAAAATAATTTAAATGACAAATTAATAATGTAGTTAAATAATTAAAATATTTTTTTTCTTACTGTTTTTGCTTACAAAATGTTGTATAATATTTGATCAATCAATACATCTAAGCATCTCATTTTCTATTGACAACAGTGGAAGAGAAGCTATTTTATCTTGAGATAAAAGACATTATCTTGAGATAATGTGGATCTTAAATAATTTTTAACTTTTTAACTCGAAAACGATCGTTCATCACTAGCATTGGTGCAAGGCATGCAAGCAAATATTTTTAAAATGATAAATTGATAATTTCTTTAATAGTCCATTAATAGATAAATCATAATTGTCAAATGATTCAGTTATTATTTTTAAATTGAATAACTTTTTCAACAAATGATGTATTCAAATCTTCAGTATATATATATATATATATATATATTATTTAATTTGATATACCTGTATAATGTGTAATAGTACATTGTTATAATTATTGTTATTAGTTGTCTTTCATTTCCGCGTTTTCCATTATATCGTACAATTGTTATGGTTTCTTTGATTCTGTGTAGAGTGAAGAAGTTTAGTATATTCACATAAAAAATATTCCAAAAAATTTACCTCCCCGAAAAACTTCCGCTCGTGATAAATGTCCTTTTTATCCCCCTTTTAATGTGCCTCTGCGTGAAAATGTAGTTATCATTAATCATAATATATATTATTACTATTGTTATTGTATATATATAAAGGAGATTAAGTTCGGAAAGTATATACATCATTTTTTAACTTCCTAATATAAAATGGTAGATTTATCTCACTGAGCCTTATTAAGCTAGTATTAAAGTTCCGTATAACTGTATCTGTTACATTACACATAACAGGTGTTTCAGTTTTTAAGGATTTGATGTTGCGTTGATGTTAATACATATTTATGATAGGTATGATATATGTTATGTTAAAAAAAAAAATGATTATATTACTATAAATATACAGGGTGTAACATAAAAAATAACTGACAGATATAAATAACTAACCAACTTTTATTCTTGTATATATAATTATTTTTTTTTAATTGAGGTACCTATTATACTTATATATTATTATTGTTTATTATAGATACAAAAAATTAAAATTAAATATATATATATATATCGATAAAACTAAAAGTTATTGCATAGTTAATTACTTTTGTTAGGGACCCATTTCTTTTGCTCCCTATATATAATATAAAATATACTATAGCTGGTACCTACTATTAATTTCTAATTAGTATTACGCGTTTTTTTTATGTACATTGTACATAATATATATGTATGTACTTAAACGAGAGATTGTACAAAAAATTAATCGTTAATGCATATATATTATAATATTATATTTATAATGATATTCCATACATATATTATATATTACACCACGTTTTGCTCTTGGAAGTCAGTGACCGCGTCGTTCAAGGGCATTGGCGAATTCTATAACTATTCGCGTTTTTACGTTCTAACGCTTCTAACAGTATATCAATTAGGGGATACATGTATAATAGGCTGAACCCTTCAAACGGCTTAAACATTTAAATTGTTATTTTCTTTGATTTCATGTATAATTCATTACCTATTATAATTATAAGTTACAGCTAAAATATTTGAAATTGTTTAGTTTCGGTTCCGCACATCTGCAATATCACAATTGTGTATTATAATTTAATAGTTGTATATTCACTTCTCGTTCCTCAAATCTAGAGCTGGTAGTGGAGCAAGGCTTGGGTAAATTGTTTTTAGGTGAGGTCTCAGAATATAATTTTTTGTAATGCTAGGCCCAAAATGTCATACAAATATGCGAGACCTGATGCAGAAGCCCTTAGTTCTGCTCAAACATATCTGGAATTATGGTCTACAAACTACAACTATGAGGTGCGGATAATAAATTTAGTCTGATTTATATCGACAGATTCAAGCTCATTAAAATATCTCTCCCTGCAAAATCACAAGCCCTCCTATAATCACAAATGATACTATCCAATTTTCATAACTCATAACATCTCCAAACCAAAACAATTAATGGAGATGCAATCATTTTGTAAATAAATAGCATGCCAAACTTGCAACCAACTAATGAACAATGAACAAATTATACATCTCAATCCTTCCAGGAAATTTTCATCGTAGCTGGTTATAATGTTATATACTTCTACTTTACAGAACTTCTGCAGAAGTTTCATTAATGGGTGGCTATTATTTAATTATAAATAATTTAATTAATTTGTTTACACCTGTAAGCTATAGTAAACTATTAAACTCGTCGATCTGTGTAAGTAAATAGTCGCATAAATGGTATATTTCACATTAAAAAAAAATATATGTTGTACTTATAATTATATTATGATTTATGACTTATGAGTTATGACATATTATAATATAATATAATATATTATTGAAGTATATAAATATCAAAAACTATTGTTTGAAGATGGCTAACAATAACAATAACAATTATTATAATATTGCGAGTGTTTTATTAATTTAAGGTACTTAGTCATTATTTTTAATATTTTAAGAGAGAAAAAAGATCGTATACGAATAAAAAAATTAGTTAAACAAAAATCTGTCTGTGTAATTTTTGTCGAATTTTAATGAGCAATCAATTGCAAAAAAATAGGTCTCTCTCACAACCTTTGATTTGATCTGGGCCTGGAAAAAATAATTATCAATGGATTGCGATATAAGGCCATAAGTGAATTTTTATTTATAAAATTCGTTAAAAACATAATTTTAAAGAAAATAAATAACAATTAAGTAGTGCCTTTTAATTGGACGCTCCTTTGTTTCTATGATATAATTTATACAATATACTCATTATACATATTAGTTTGTGAAATGCTTAATTTTTAAGTAAATACCAATAATATGTTTTTTCATTAAAAAAAAAAATATGACTTAAAGGAAAATTTTTAAGTATTATTTATAAGAAAAAAATAAATATATTTAACACAAAATATGAATCTATGTAAACAGGGACCCAACTCCCGAGCCTCTATACAATTTGAAGTATTTGGGTCTCCACAAAAGTATTTTTCCTTCATTTTACCTTATAAACAATATTAGGAATATTTAAATTTAATTTTTATATATTCTTAATCCTTGACAATACTATCACGTATGATTTAGATATTATTAAAAATAAAAATACATTATAATAAAAATTTAGGTAAATGTCAACCCTCGTTATTATACATAGACTGATAAACATAACTATCTACTTATAATTTTTTTTTCTATCTGTTGTCAGATAAAAGTAATTACATTTATTTTTATCACCGGTTTCAGAATTTATTATTATGTATTTTTATATATTGACTAGTGACTTATTTATTTATTTGAACATTCACGTTTATACGAATGATTTCATAATTTTATAATTGTATAAGTGATATACACGACAATTTATGCATATCAATAAAATCAACTAGACGACTAGTGTCTAGTACATTTAGAAATATTTCAGTATTATATAATACATAAAATAACATTTATTTTTTACAAAATTATTCCACCTTTTATAATTGTACAAAATAAATACACATCTCCATCACGGCTTAAAAATAATGTCAACTTTATTATAATGAATAATGCAATTATTACATTTTTATTTTAAACATAGAATATGTGTTTTTTATCACAACCTCAGAAAAAACTGATACGAAAATGCCCCACAAACAAACGTTATGTATATGTCAACATCTTTAAAAATATATATATTCTATATAAAAAAAGAACTCTGTCAAAAAATATGATGGGATCGGGGTCTCCACATAGCTTAGTTTGGCCATATATATATATATAAAAATTAAATATACGTTGTTAAACAATGCGATGAATCATTAATAAATAATATGAATAGCTAAAATACTAACAGTAATAAGAACATGTAGAAGTGTAAAATTGCTTAATATATTTTACAAAAAAAAGGTTCTTTGGTATATACCGGGTAATTTATAAAGTATACTGGGTGCTCACCTCTTTTTTATTTTTCAATAATGCAGTTATTCAAAAATCTGATTATTGAAATTTTTAAATGTACCATGTTATAAATAGATCATATTTGCAAATTCTTAATATTTTTTTACTTCTTAGGCAGTGTCTTGTGTAGATAAAAACTACTGTGTTTCAAACGAGAACCCCTCTTCTACTGTTAATTATTTAGCAGATAATTTTTCTGGAAATGTTGATGTATCAAAGTCATAATTCAAAGGAGGAGTTTTAAGTTATTTAACTTTATACACTAAGGAGAAGAGGTCCATGATCATCGATTTAGAAGATAAGGGGGCTATAGTGATTTAAAAATGTAAATAATTATTATTAATCTATTAATATTTATAATTTGTAAAAAATAGCAAAAGTAGGTTTAATAACTACTAAATATAGCAATAATGTACCATTTTTAAAGACTATTATTCTTAGTATAAAGATTTTATTAATTGAAAAACCACTTGTTTAAATTTTAAATTAGGTACATCCAATTTTTCAAAAAATTATCCACTGTAAAAACGGGGGGCTTAAAAAACAGAAGTTTATATTGTCACTGCAGAGAACCTTAAGTGTTCATCACCCTCAGAGAATCACGCTACTTCATATCAATATGTAATTCTAAATATTATACTTTTATAATTTTTTATGACCGAAATCGCAACTCATCGCTATCGGGTTCAGATTCGCGTATATACAGAGCAGCGTTGTCTCACGTCTATACTGTAGACATTCCATGTCCGGCAACGCCTAATTATGTATGCTATATTTTTTTGTAGCGATTATTATATTATTAATTTTTTACAGTGCAAATCCCCTTGGTCAAGGTGCAAGGTTAACCGCTACTATGCGGTCTAAAGTCAATTACCACTGCGGTCCAAGGTTAACCACCGAGCTGCCATCGGACGATGCCCGATGAGACGGCGTGTATCTATCATAGAAATTTTTAGGCGTGATCCGGATTTTGGTCTTTCGGAGACGGGAAACGCCCTTGTCGGGTAGGGACCGGTGGAACCACATACTTGCACATCGCCGAGGATCCATCGATCGGACCGCATATAAAAGGACCAGCGGCACCAGGCATTGGCATCACACATCTCTCCTCATCCCAAGTACACACGTCGACCACAGGTTGAAGTTTGCAGATCCGTCTTAGACAACGCAAAAAGAAATCACCAAACAAGAAATGGCTTCTTTCAAGAATCTGGTGAGTCTTACACGTTTCATAGCGCATCGTAACACGATCAGCGAATTTTTGTACTTTTATAGACATCTCATATAATATTTTTCCAATCGGTTTTATATTTTTTAATTTAAATTACTTGTTAACTCAAAAATATCGAATTTTAAAAGATTAACCGCTATTGTAATCTGCTACATAACTATATATAGACATAATAATATATACTTAAAAATACTCGTAAATTCGACATTCATTCAAACATATTAAATAGATTATTATATATATATATATATGATATTGCTCATTTAATAGATAAGTTATAGCGATGGAGATTTACCGAATTTCAAATAGACTTTATTCTAACTTCCAATGGTTAACAAAATTAAAATATGATTATTTTGTTTAAAGTTTAGGAGCATAATGTATAAAATATACGTATAAAGACAACCAGAAAACTGAAGTCATAATATTTCAAACTAATTATTTACAACTATCTGATAAAATTCCACAATAATAATAATGATATCGCACAAAAAATAGTTACATCATAGATCACAGTTACTGATTCTTAGTAACGACTACCTATTATATTTTTAGTTGTACTTACAACGATTTCTGTGAACAGCACGTCGTGGTTAAGATGCGCACTATTTTTTATGTCAATTATAAAATATGAACTAATCTTTACTTTAATTTTTTCCACCGACAGATATTCATCGCCTTGGCCGTGTACGCCGTATCCGCCGAAGAAAACAAGCTCGCCGAGGACGGAGCAAGAGTAAAGAAACACGCCTACATCGCCGCTGCACCAGCTCGTAAGTATTATAATATATTATACGAGTTTATTACATAGAACACAATGTTAACTAGTATACTGTTCCACAATTTTTTTTAAATAAATTTTTTGAAAATTTGATTCGATAAAGTAAAATTTAATTAATTTTTTGTTTATTTTTTACAGCGGTCGTGGCTTATTCTGCCCCAGCATATCCGTACTCAGCATACTCCGCTTACCCAGCTGGCTACGCTTACAAATACTCCACCCCAGCTGCTTACGCAGCACCAGTTGCCTACGCCGCTCCAGCCGCTTATGCTGCTCCTGCTGCCTACGCCGCCACCCCATACGCCGCTTACTCGAGCTACGCAGCTTACCCGAGTTACGCCGCCTACCCGAGCTACGCAGCTTATGACGATGGAAAATACTACCCAGGCAAATACGAGAAGTCGTACTTCCCAGCAGCCTACAAAGCCGCATACCCGGTCGCCTATCACTACTGAAAACCCACTCGCCCACGAATCTCAACCTTCCGACAACATACATAGTTTTTTTTTAATACAACTTTTAACAATAAAAACGTGATCCCTTTTTCATTAATCGATTTTGTTGTTATTTTTTGTCCTTTTCTCTCCCGAAAGAAAATTATATTTTTATTATATAAAGTATATTATGCATACATCATTATAATATGTTTTATGAGTCATGGTACATAAAGGTATGTGTAGTATACATACTTATGTCATATACATATTATATACTATCTCACTTATAGGTAACCTTTTATTTCACTGTAATGTGCTACATGCAATATACATGCCTATAGTATATTATACTAGATGTTGTTTGTAATTTAAGCATTTGAGCATTACAGTTTATTTTTTATTTTGAGTAAAAATATATAGGTGGGATATAGTACCACATCACGCAACATGAATAAATTCAAAATTACTTTAATACGTTCAATGGCATTAAAAAATACATATTTATGTCTTATGAGTATGACTATTACCTTCGTCGAGACACCAATCGCCATACAACGATATTTTAACCGAAATACATTTTTATTTATCTAATTCTTAAAATCAATGTTTTGGGTAATTATAGTTATTGTAAAAATCTAACAACCCAGAACCTTGTAATGACATTATTTGGTTATATAATGCCAGTAATCACTTTAATCATATCAGATATTAATATGACTTTGAGTGTGCTAATAGTAAATACTTTGTATACATTTCAAAATGTTTATAAATTCAATGTTTTTGCTACCAAAACAATTAAAATGTATTTCAACATGTTTAATTTGTTAATTTTGATCAGAATTATATAAAAATGATAATAATAATAATAATAATATTAAGACACTCCAATAATATGGTATCGTATTTTAAATAAGCTTACAATTATTTTACAACAATTATTTACTTATTCGACGTTTCTAACTAAATTACTTGTATATTATTATATTGACAGGATAAAGTTAAGACATTATGTATACATAAATAAATCAAAAAATAAATAAATAAATAAATAAAAAATAAAATATTATTAATATTATTTTACAACTAAATCCATTTTATATATTTTAAATAGCATAAAGTATATTCAAATTCTGTGTTCTAAATTGTGATTTAGGTACGTTAGTTATACAAAATAATCAATCGCACAATGGTTTCAATTTTTTTAACCTTATTTATTATAATATTCTAATGTTAAAAGAATTAGGGTTATTACACTAGCCACCAAAACTTTCCCAGTAATGCCCGCTCGTGGAGGTTAGATGTTTAGGATATAAAAAAAAATAGAAACTAATGATTACAGTGTTAGGCATAGTCGCATAGATAATTAATTAGTTATATAGATAAAATGATAGATATTTTTTAATTTAATAATCTGTATGAGATAATGAACAAATTAAATTAAAATAAAATAATCTAGATAATATTTAGAAAAAATATTAAATAACTAAAGCTGATTATACAAAATCAATAATAAATTTAAAAGATGTATATTAAAAAAATATAATACAATTTCAAACGCATAGGTAGGTACT
This sequence comes from Pentalonia nigronervosa, assembly GCA_014851325.1. NCBI lineage: Eukaryota > Metazoa > Arthropoda > Insecta > Hemiptera > Aphididae > Pentalonia > Pentalonia nigronervosa. The sequence continues at coordinate 52,350 of JACXSJ010001644.1, read as the reverse complement.
TATAAAAAAAAAAAAATATATGTTTAAATATTAAATAAATAATAACAGTTATAATAATATTTAATATAAATATCATAAACCATTATATCAGCGATCACATAGATGATTAAGTCAGTAATCATTTTATTAATTATTTTATTTATATTATTATATTATATTTATTTTTTATTTTTATTATTTATTTTATTTTTTTATTAATCATTTTTAGTCAGGCCATTAATGTCGTTGGGTAATATTCTTTTATTGACCTTAAGCATAATAATTTTTTAAATGCATCGTCATGCAGATGATGCATTTGAGGCATTAGAATTTAACTGCCTACACTAAACAATTTCTCAATACTAGTGCTAAGGAGATTATAGTAGTATTCTATTTAAGAAATATTTATTTCACTACAGGATATTGATTTAATACGTTTAGAGTTTTAGAATATTTTTTTTTAGATCTAAAAAGGTTAGTACTTGTATATTTTGATGTTATGTTGCAACTGATGTTGATATTTACAATACCCGTCTGATAATTATTGAAATTATGGTATGATGCTTTCAAAAAAATCATTACTCTTCAGAATTAGTAAACTAACAAAATTATACTATTTATTAAAGCTACAAGATTACATTTTTTCAGAAATAAATAAAATAATGATCGGAAAGTATGCATGAAAATAGATGTTACCTAATTTAATCTAATTTTTGGATGGCTCACAGAAGCTAAAATATATGGTTTATTTTTAAGGAGATTTAAATCTAGTGCAGCTTTGAATCTTTTTTCCAGTTCTTTAGAAATTACTAAAAAAAATACAGGTGATGGTTTATCTAACCTCACCAAATGTTTACAACTTTGTACTCATACTTAATAAATTATTACCTAAGTATAATATGATAATAAAAACAAAATATATAAAATTCAGCGAGAATTGTCAATCTCGACAGTTGTAATGACGATAGTTGTTATTATTATTACCTAAATAAAATAGTAGATGAATATTTCCAAAATTATTTAGATAAAATAAAGTATATAAAAAAATTATTTAAATAATGTCGAACACTGTTAATGAACTACACCTGTGTGGCCTTAAATACTTCAGGTGCTCCCAGGAGCATGTTTAGTCGGTATTTCAGATGTAATAACATATGCTTAAGGTCAAGTTAGATAATACCAAATTTCTTCCAAACATTGGACAGTAAACGATACAATAATTTAATGTGTTTAAGGTTTATATATATTTTACAAATCGTATTGTTTTTAAAAATGAATTTGATACAAGAATCCATTTATTTTTAAAACATAAAACGGTTTTATAAAACTTAATGTTTTTAACTTTATAATAATATCGCGTGGTCATAAAAATAAGGATACTTTGGAAACATTAAGCTATACCTAAATTATCATTATTATAGATATACTTATCAAATAATTTATAATAATTTCATAAAGAGGTCAAATAATTGATCAAAAAAAAATGGATTGCCTTTTTTTATTAATCGTTTAATATTTAATACGATATACCCATCAATAGGGAGTAGGGACAATGCTGACTTTATGATTTATGAAAATACAATTATTATATCGAAACAGAAAGAACTTAATAAATGTGCACTTAATCTATAATATAACCATGTAGGTAGGTAGGTAGGTAGGTAGGGGAAAGACCCGGGCAAAGTGAATAAGTTAATTTAAGATGTCAAAATATGGTAGATAATACAATTTTATAAAATCAACTTTTATAGTTTTACACATTCAATTAAAATACTTATAAAAAATTATATGATTTTACTTTGAAAAATAAAAAAATCTATTAATAGTAAATAAATATTTGGGAAATGCTACAAATTATTCACTTTATTCCCGAGTATCTGGTAACCCCATAATCGGCAAAGTAAAAACATTTAAAGTAAACATATATTTTAAATTTTTATAAAACAAGTAGATTTTTTTTTATTGACAAATGAAATTTTTTAATAAATTATAATTTTTAACTCTTAAGTTTGTATTCATAATCAGAGACCTGAATACCCGGTAGAGGTAGTTTATATCAAAATAATTAAAACAATACTCACGTTAAGAAAGTAAATTGTATTAAACATTAAAATAAATAACCTAACATTTAATCATATAACATATTAATATATTTTTAAACAAATTTAAATTATATAAACAGTTTAATATTTGTTTGATATGTTTACTTCGTGTTGATGTTTTACAAGCCAATGACGTAAATAGTGGAATGTAACTGAATTGAACCCTAATGCCCAGAGCGTCTTTTTGTCGGTTCAAAACAGCAAATACTAAAATACTGAGTGTTTTTTTTTTTTGTACGAAAGGGTCCTGGTTTTGCATCTAACCCGATTTTTTATTTTTATGCCATTGATTACCTTATCAATCTGCAACGATTCATGACTAAATTTAAGTACTTAATATAGTAATAATTTAACTATTGAGGACAAAAAATAATAATAAGTATATTAATAAAAAACTTAAGCTTGTAAATAAAACGTCAGTTTATAAAATTAACCAACATTAAAAAAAAAACCATTTATATTTATATTTTATAAATTTAAATTTTCAAAATTATTTAGGTACCTATAATAAATAAATATAGGTGGCATTCCATATATATATATATATATATTTTATCAAATGTTTTTTAATTTTAGAAACTGACATTTATTAAATACAATTTAAAGTTTTTATTTACATATGCTCCTATTATTATGCCTTGCCTTCAATAGTTAAATAATTATTATGCAACGTAAAATGTATATTATATACCTAAATAGTAAATCATTATAAACAATTGTTTTTGAATTTAAACTACCTTTTTTACAAGCTCGTAAAAACAAAGCATTTTTATGTACATAAAATTACCATGTTAATCGTAACAAAAATACATAAGTTAATATTAACGGGCCTTTAATGCCGCGAGTTGTTAATAATGGTTTTAACGTCATAAACAAATAAACCATGCACGTGTATTGTGTTTTATTTGTGTATCTATTTAATTAATTAATCAAAATTTCCAACACCTCAAGGGCAGAAGTACAGAGTAAACTATATGTAAAAGACAAAACTATAACAAAAAAATAAACAAATAATTAAAGAAGCAATTTTCTTAACATAAACGATAGATAATTGAAAAATTAACCAACATCAGACAAATTATTAACCCAACGCATAGCGCGATCAAGTGGGCTTGATATTATGTCTAATATATATTATATCTGTTATTAGTAGCAATATGTTATATAAGCACTTATATACCTGATTCAAATGTAGACGAATCACTGTAAGTGTTATGTATTGTGTTTGTACTTTTTATAAAACTTGGTGATACTAGTTGAGAAAAAAAAATGCAATTCAATAATAAAATTATGCTAATACGGCGCTATGGATATGCAATTTAGGTACATTCTTGTCACGTGATTTGTTTTCTTTGTATTTCACAAGCATCCGTTGTTATAGTTATTATAAAAGTTTGATAACGTAGTAACTGTAAATAAAGTGACCATAATGTGCATAATATTATATAAACGATTGAATATGCAATGCAAAGTAACTGAGAATGAAATAATTTAAATTCTAATTTATATATATATAAGTAAATAATTATTTATAATTCAATTTCTATATATTTAAGTGTATTCAATACCTTATAATAATTTTATACATGCAAGTTGAAACCATTTGTTGTATAATATAAAATCTTTCGGACTAATACACTACTAAACACACAATATACAATAAACATATCAATCTATCTATCTATCTATAATAATAAAATATAAACAACAGTGTATATTTATTTTCTTTTAAATGGATAAACTTACGTTTACTATAATATGTTGATTGATTGAAATCAATAAACGTAATTAACTTAAATTAATGCTACTATAATAATTTACTAGATACACTAACTATACGCTATGACTATCTAACAACGAGAATTGATAAAACGACGACTAACGAGTATCAACTAAAAATATTCATATTTTATTGTTAAGTGACAAATATAATTTACATTATAAAGTGTGAGTAAAGCAAAGTATAGTCTATAAGATTAACTGCAGCATGTAAGATGTCGATGCTAATGCACGAGTAATGACTTACATATGCAGTTGTTAGTTAAAGTGTAATAATAAAAACAATAATTCGAATAGTTAATACATATTATTATTGTACTATTTAACACACCGCCTTTCGCGAGTTTGCTTACACACACACACACACACGCGCGCGCGCGCACACACACCGTTTAAACGGGGTTTTTAACCTTTCGAGAATTTCGATCATATAATATAGTATCGCATACACGATATTATGTCGTATACGTGTATAAATATTTAATGACGACAATATTAATTGATGGTGGTGGATCCCGGGATCGCCATAGCGTGTATCTGTGATGTGCGTGTATCGTTGACCGTCGTACACGCATCGTGTTATAGAACGGGGTCAAGGATTTTGTCGAAAAATAATCCCACTGTGGCCACCTATAGATATAGGACAGTACAAATGTCCCAACACTGTACACTACAGGTACTTGTATATTATAATAATAATATAAATAATAATTATATAATATCTCATTTAAAATATATATATATGTATAAATGCATGCAACCGAGACGTAAATCGTCGACAGTCTGGTTTCGATGTGGTAATCCTGGGAAAGGGGTTATGTTATATTAGGGTAATATAAAAGCCATATTAATATAATATTAAACAATATACAAAATACCTAAATAATATCTAGACGTCACCAAGGCGCTATGGTGTGCGTGCCGGACAGGAAATTCTTACAATATGCGTGCACTAATGTTGAATAATATACGAATTTACACGAAATGTACCTATATTAGAGAACACAATATACCAATTATTATATTGTACAAAAAGCGCGATAAGTAATAATATTATATAATACGTTAATATTTTGTATAACTACATACCAGTATACCACATACGATCTACTACGCATACCATTACAAATTTACAATGTATATATAAACGTGCACGCGGAGTAGTCGGTTATTTTATCTGTAATTAGTGAAAAGTAATTAAAAAAAAAAATGTATTGTGGTTCCTACTGAGTGGTCGTCGGAAACAAAAGTCAAGTTCAAACGAAAACACTTAAGGCATACTATGATATTATATGTGACTATCCAGCCGATAACACGTCTGTTCATACGACAATATTAATATATTATATACCTAATATATAGAATATCAATAAATAATATACCTAATATATGGAGTCGCATTGCCGCAACTAAAGTTTTAAGGGCCGAGGTGTAAAACAAATAATAGGCCCCCCTATTAACTTTCAAAACATTTTCATGAAAAATGCATTTATATGTGAAGACGTGAAGTATTACCATTTTATTTTCCTTTGAACTGAAAAAATACATATTTAGGTACACTACATACAAAATGATCGATACGTTTTAAAGTTAGAAAAATAAATAATTTATGTTTTTAAAAATAATTTTTTTTGTGTCCAGTTCTTTAGTGCGAGTTATGTTTAAGATACTTATATTTGTAATGTTGAGTTTCTTAAATAGTTTTTAATCAGTTAAAGTTTAGAAAATTCAGTCGATGCAAGTCACCGGTAAACTTAAAAACGACGGTTTATTAAAAATAAACTATCACCGATTCTGCTTTAATTGGTAATAACAAAATTTAAAAACAGAACAGTACATAATATACCTACATTATATTTTATTCTAGAAACAGACACATATTATACAATATGGTTATTATCTGTAATATTATATTAGTTTCTAATTTTCTATATAATAATTTTAAGTATTTTCCAATAAAAGACTAAAGAGGGCCCCTTTGAAATTCTACTGAGAGTTGGACGGGGGTGTGATGCGATGAAGACGTTTATGCGACGCTCCTCCGGTAATTGCGTCACTGTAGAGTCGCGTAAACGGCAAAACCGCGTATATCCCCGTTCGGAGGGTTGCGTGCAATAAGGCAGCAGCTGCACGTAACAATGTTTTATAATATTTATAACATAATATTATAAAAAAACGTGCAATACGCATAAATGTGTAGTGTGTACGCACGACGACGTATAACAGTGTCGCGCGCGTAATGCCCGCGCCAAAAACATCGAAAAATCGATGTCCGAACCTACGGCAAAGAAACCCTTGTGCGGAACATAAGCAAAGAGGCGTGTGTCGGCGGCGAAACACGCGATGTGTCTATTATAAATGAGCGCCGTTCGGTTTGCGGCGGCGGCGACGGGTGGGTGGGTGTCGGGCGGAGGAGGGCGCGCGGCGGCGGATTGGCAGACGTTAGCGCGGTCACACTATATACCGCCGCGTCGACGGTAATACGTTTTGTAATAAAATATAAATATATGCGCTGTGCACACGTATTGCGTGAACACCGCCGCCGCGTGCAGGTAGCCGCGGTATAACGTACACGCCGTGGCCGCCGCACATGTCTGTAGCCCGTCGCAGTCGCGGGACATGCGGCCATGGGATGTGGACACTCGGATCGCAAGTCGTCCGGCTCGCGGACAACGTCGTCTGCGTCGTCGTCGTCGTCTTCGGACCGCCGTCGCTGCCGCCGCCGGGACGTGGACGGCGGCCGGGCCGCGCGCGGTGGCGACGACCGCCGCGCCGAAGACGCGTTCGCGCACTACAACAATTACGGCGTCGCGGGATTTCACGCCGGGTTTCCCGTCCATCGCATCACCAGAGTAACGCAGGCAAGTACTACCTGGTAGGCGGTCGCGGCGATGATGCGCGCGATCGTGCGGTCCGGCTGCAGCGGACGCGAGTTGTTGGCCGCAGCCAGTGCCAGTGAGGTCCGGGTGCATTGCACCGGATTAAATCCGGCACTGGATGCAGCGCAGAGATGCACCCGTACACTAAATTGCAGACGTAAAATAATTATGACACTCTTGTTTGCCCAATTGTGCTGTGTCGATAATTTTAATAGAGATAGGTAGGGTGTTGATGAATTTCACATATTTTCCTTTTAATCGTATATACGATGTTATAAATCATGTTATTTTGCATTTTTTAGTTAGAATTTCATTTCTTTGTTTTTTAGTGTCATTTATTTTAAATTTTATACTTCAAAAAAAAAAAAATGTTTACATTTCCAAAAATATTTTTTTATTTACTTTTTATTTTATGAACTCGATTTCACACATACAGGTGCTCGCTTTTATAACTGATATAATACCCATATAAAATTGTTAATCGAATATTAAAATTATAAATTGTGTAGTATAAATTCGAAATAATACCTAAGCAGGATTAAATTGAGATTGACGTATAAATCGACGTATTGTTGTAGGAACTGATTGTAATGGAAATGACTATGGAACAGTGATTCGGCATTCATGTACATTTAAACAATCTCTTATAAATTTAAATTTTAACAGTAACTATTTTGAACATGATAAAACAAATTCGTCTTCAAACGGCTGATTACCTAGTTTTATCTTATTATCATTAATTGATAATGACTATACCTATTGACTGATTAATGATGACATACTATTATAAATTATTAAAATATGATACATTATTTATAAATATATGTGCTATATATCAAAAATTCTGTATAAGCTATATAAATAAGTATCTCTGCAATGCAAAATCAATAAATGTGAATACAAAATTTATGTAATAAGTTATAGTCTATACAAAAATTCTAATTGAATTATATATATATTTTAAATATTTGGTTAAAAAAAAATTTTTGAAATTTTCGATAAAACTATAAGTTATTTTTAAAACAATAAAAAATTGATTTATATATCTGCATATTAATATTCAGTAAAAATCCACAAAAATAGAATAGCAACTTAGGTTTTATTTTTTTTAAGAATATTTTCTGTACCTAGTGAATTATGTAGCAAATATATGATAACATGCTATTTTATACTATGGATAGTAAATAAAAGATATAACAATTTACTACTTATTAAATTAAAGATGAAATACCGGTTTGATAAAATTTAACTTTTTAAACTGCGTTGATAGCTCCATTAGTACAGGTTTATTAGAGGATATTCTGTTTTTAATGTTTTTCTTATGGTTGTGATTTGTGAGGTACCTATCTAATTTTAATTGTGAGATTAGGTACTTTAGGGTTAACTTTTGAGTATGGACGTGTCGGTGATATAAAATTGAGTCCTACCAATACTTTTAGGTTATCGAAGTTGATTTCAACTATCATTTGTTAGGTTGTTCGAGTTGAATTCCATCTTAAGGAGACACCACGTGGAGGTTGGTTGAGTAGTCACCCAAAAAATGTGTGTGCTTGTTTATACAGTTTTTTTAAATTTTAAACAGTAATAATAATAAGAATAAAAAAGTTAATTAAGTAAAAAATATTAAAAATAATCATTAAATGTACCTAATATAGTAATGTAAGAAACATTTAGAAATAATGATAAACATTTAAATAGTTGTTGGTAAAAATTTAAATGACTGTGCGCGATTATTGGTATATGAAAAGGTCATTTTAAGTGCAGTTGGTAAACTCTCATATTATCTGTACGGACTCAATTCAAAGATATTAAGATAATAAACTAAACTCGATTCAAACACATAAAAGTAACATGGACTTAATTCAATGTTATACGGACGAATCACAGTATTATCTAATTTTATTAATTTATTGATAAAATGTTTACAAAATAATGACCATCATAGGTACTCCAACACACTTGTCCTCCCAGTCAGGGGGTGACTAAAGGGCTTTACCCCCCTTATTGATGTGTTATGTATTATCATTGAGTTAATTTTTTTTTAGTTATTGTGATTACCTATCTATACTCAATGGTATTATTTATTTATATACTTAATATAAAATATTAATTCTATTATGTATTAAAATTAAAATTGTATTTTCTCTGTAAAATGCTCAAAACTTGTTTTAAAATACTTAAAAATATACATCACAAATGATATTATTACCTTTACATTTACTATAAGATCAATTCACTCTAATATATTTACAATTATAATTAAATATGTACCATAATAATATACATAATATATATTATATATATTTGCCATGTTATGCGCTAGTAAGATGAAGACAATAAATACGGATTTGATAAAATCTAATCCAAAATATTTTATATTTCTGTTTGTCGATCTTAATTACAAAAATAAAAATCTACATGAATTGTAGTTTAGTCATTAAGATAGCAAGGTGTATCAATACACTAAGCCACGACCTAATTAGCCAAGACCCAAGTTAAGAAGACGCTATGGTAGTATTTTAAAGTTTAATTTATATAATTTAAAAATTAAAAGTACAGAAAAATATTAGGTTTGTAGAATATAAATCATTATTTACTATGATAGAAAACAATCTATAATTATGCATCAATAATTAATTCTTCAGTTATTTCAACAGTAGTAAATTTTCTAACTAAGATTAGATACATTGATCATGAAATGGGTTACTTTAAATGACAAAAATAAACAATTAATTTTATTTGATACTGCTAGGTATTATGTTTAATTTATTCTGTGATTGCGATACATAAATATCTTAATTACATAAGGCAACTACTTCCTTGAGTTATTTATAAAAATAAATTTTATCAATTTTTATTTTTTAATAAAATATGAAATGTGTTGCATTTTATATTTATTTTATTACTATAATTTTTATACATATTTATGTGTTGTATTGTATTAACTATTGTAATTGAAATGTTAAATTGTGGTAAAAGGCTCTGTCCATTAATAAGAATAAATAAATAAATAAATTTAGGTCTTAGATAAACTAAGAATAATCATTATGGCAATCTATAATGCATTTGAATAACTCAATTCATTTTCACTTTTTTAAAAATAATTATTTTTTATTTTTAAAAATAAATATAATACATAATACATTATTTAAACCTTAAACTTTTGTTTTAAATTGTACTTTACTATTAATATTAACAATTTGTTCTATATTTTATTAGGTTGAACAAGTGGATGTTTGTGAAGAACAAAGCAATAAAATATCTCTACACGACGAATATAATAATTCTCAAGTATGTTGATAAACATTTTTAATTTTACTTTTAATATGTATAATATAACACTACAATTATTTAAAATAACATAAATATTCTTATTTCACTTTTAGGGGTTTCCGGAAGTATTGACAATTAATGGTAGTTGGATATATGGCCTAAATGCAGGAGGATCAAGGAATAATTTAGACATGTTTGAAACTAATCCTCAATATTTGCTCAAATTTCCTACAGGTACTATTTTATTGAATAAATTATTATAAATATTTTACAAATTTATATTTTTAATTTTCAGGAATTTTAGAAGAAAATTTGTTTGTTACAATTAAAATAATATTAAAAATAAAACGATTACACAAAAAAAATTCATTACATGTTGCATTTTTTTTATACAAAGTAAAATCAATTATTATTTATTATTTATTAGTTATTATTATGAACATTTGAAATTATCATAATACAAACATATATTTTTTAGAACGATTTTAAACAAAAAGAAACATTAGGAGCCGAATTTTTTTTGTGTACTGAACCAGAAGGTAGTTCAGGAAAATTCAAAGCAAAACAAGTGATTTCAGAAACATTTGTAGTGTCTACATTAGGAAGTTATGTTATAGTACCGGCTACTTTCAAACCATTTCAACAAAGTGAATTTGTGATCAAAGTGTTGGTTGACCGAAAAATTAACTCCGAATTAAAAAAATTGATACCGCCAACAAGACCATCTGTTGGAAATATTAATGTACAATAATAATCGTCTTTTATAGAATACTGAATTTATAAATGTTAATTATTTTATTTTGTTTTAGCGTATTTAATTGTTAAATAGTTAATAAGCAAATTAATGTATTTTTCACCCAAATAAATGTTGTATATACCCTAAAATATGATATATGCTTATCAGCATACAGTATTCCAAATATTTAATTGATTCGCATTGTAGCATTGTAAACTACATAATGGTAAACCAGTTCGAGAACATGAATATTTCTTAGGATTTTCACAGCCGTCTACTCCACACATTTTTTGAGCAGGTGGAAATCTATTAAAAAAAAAAATAATACATAGTATTAGTTAAACAAAGATACAATTTAAATAAAATATTTATAGTATATAATAAATAATAATATGTATTTAAACAGAATTTTTATTTTTGTGCTTTATGGGCCATTAAGGCCTTTTGCAGTTTCTACTAAGCCCCTCCACCTACGGTGAGTAGCAATCTCAAAGCTTGCTGCTCCAACGACCACTTTTATATCTACATTAACTCTATCCCGCCATTGTTGCAAAGGTCTTCCCCTGGGGCGCAGGTCAGTTGGATTATTAATCAGCACTTTTTGAATTATGCTTCCCCCAGCTCGCCATACATGACCCATTCATTCTAGTCGCTAGACTTTTGGGAAGCTTTAAATATTTGATTTATTACATAGCGATTCCAGGTTAGTATTTTTTCTATTCTCATAATCCCCAGTTAATTCATTTTTCACAGGTCTATATATTTTTCTCAACACCAAATGTCACTATTAGACATAAGTAAGCTAAGCACATTTTTTCCTTTGTCGCCCATAACAGCATTCTTGAACTTAACAGTTTATTCAGTGAGAAATATGCACGGTTTGCCAAGTTTATCCTAAGTTTAACTTCATTGTGCATATTGTTTTTATGATTGATGTTCACTTTTAAATATTTAAAGTCATCGACCTGTTCAAAGGTGTATGGTCTGACCACCAAATCATTCTTAATAGTCATGTGGCGTGCCATTAGGATGTATCTTGTTTTTTCTTTGTTAATTATAAGACTCATATTCCGACTGGATGTAATTAATTTTTCCACAGTGTGTAAAACCTCCCGACAACTATTTCCTAATATGACGTCATCCACATACACCAACACTGTCATATTTTCATTAAGTTCCATTACTCAGTTTTTCCTTATATCTCTAACGACTTTTTCAAGAGCTAGATTAAACAATATGGGAAAGAGGGCATCTTTCTGCTTGAACCCCGATTTTACTTCAAAATGAGAGGATAGCTACCCCTGCCATCAGACTTTACAGTGTTGGAATTGCATATTTTAATTATTCTTATTAATTTATTCGAAATACCTAGAGCAATCCATAACTGACCTCTATTTATGCTGTCATAGGTTTGCGTAAAATCAATGACAATCCTTAGTAGACTAGAAAAATATGCAACTGATATTATTGGAGAATACCAAAGCACATTTAAACAGAAATAGGGCATGAAAATTCATAGAGCTGAACCTAATAGGTTTTAGAGTAAAAGTTTAAAATTTGATGTGAAAATTGTTATTGAATAATAATTAATAATGTCTTAAAAGTATAAATTATTGTAATTATTAATAACTAAAAAAGTTTAAATAATTAAACATACTTAATTGAAGACTTTTTGAGAGGAAACTCAACACCTTCCGGAAACAGTAGAGACACTTGGTCATTTTTACTAATATAAATAATATTATTAACAGTATTTCTTGCCATCCGGCCTTTAGCATTTGTTTTAGACTTGCTTTCATGTTTTTTCAACAATCTTTCCATGGTACGCTTCTTATCAATTTCCCTTTTTTCATCTGCTTGTTGTTTTCTTTTTTGTGATTTAATAGCTTTTTTTTGCAACATTTCTGGAGTTAATATCTTTTCTCGATACCCTATAAATATTAAAATATGATCAATAAGTTTGATTAAAATAGTAACAATTTAAATTCCAAACCAGAAGGCAATGCAACCAGTTCTTCGGTGAATTCTTTATCAGACTTTCTATCAAACATTGCTCTTTGTCTAGCGGTCATCATTTTAGGATCTTTTTTTTTTATTTTCTTCAACTCATCATCAACTTCATCCAATTTACCCGTTTCAATTGCTTTTAACCATCGTTCTTCATCACTTGAACCCGGATTGCCTTTAGTATATTTTATCTTTTTTTTCTTTATTCCTGAACTTTGCAAGGCTGTCCTACTTGCAAGGGGTGGACTACAACAGTACATTTTTATAATAATAATATATTATATTATATACATAAGTATCTATTTTCTACTGTTAATTTATAGTATTCGATTTAATTCAAATTAAATAATAAATTTATTAATAAGAAAAAAAATACTATACTAACCTGGATGTCATTACATCAACATATTCATCATTACCAGACATGTTGATTTAAATTTAATGACCAGTAGCAATCACAATTAACTAAGCATAGGAAAGTAAGACATGTATTTATGTTAATGGTTCTACAATGTACATATAATTTATCATTAAAATCTATAAAATAATATAAACAAGTGGTTTCTATTTTATATTATTAAAAATTATAAAATTAAAAATATCTTTTGCAATTATTATAGCATATTATAGCGAAGAACAATATGTATATATACATGTGGTGACTTGTGAGTTGTAATGCCATCAAAAATGCTAGAAATTAGAATATTCAACTAACAAAAATAGTTTTAAATACTCTTTATGAATGCTATATAAATTCAAGATTGATAATTTATTGTAGTTGTTAGTTATTTTCATAAAGGTATAGACCTTTAAAGAGGTCTATAGTTATTTTATATTTGATATAAATCATTGTTAAAAATATTGTTTATATGTAGTAATGTTATCACAAGTGGCTGAATGTTATCACTGAATAATTCAAAAAGACACTGGCATGCATATATAACTATGCACAATATTGATTTAATTTCAAAGTTACATAAGTTATATTCATTTCGGGTGTCATAGAAATGTACCTGATCAATAAAAAATTACACTTACGAATAAAAATCTGTTACTGGCAGTTTTTGGCTTTGTAATGGCAATTTAAAACTATACACGAACAAAGCATTTTATGTAATAATCAGAATTGACACAAACGAACGGAGAATTATACACCGATGTAAGGAGTATAGGTATAAGTATAAAGGAATTAGGAAACGAATAATCAACTTTCAATTCAAGTAATTATACTGAACAACTGAACACGAATTTTCAAATATTATGATATCTAATCACAATTGATAAGGTTTGTTTATCAACATAAATGACTGACGTTTTCACTCTTGGCTATTGATAATATTATTTATTAATCTACAGCCATGATTTCCCTTAGACAAAGATGGATATATATATTTTTATGTATATTATGCCTTGCCATAGACTTAATTATAGATATTATATATAAAATATAATACTAGGTAGAATATTTATTAGAATTTTGTGGTCTACAGTGCCGAATGCTTTAGCTAAATCAAGAAAAATTGTTCTAACTTTTTTGCTATTATCTAAATATTCGTATATGAATTTAGTTGTTGAAAATAAAGCATTTGTTTTACATTTACCTGGACGAAAACTATATTGATTATTGGATAATAGATTATTTGTTTCTAAATAAGAAAAAAGTTTAAATTTAACTATTTTTTCAAAGACTTTTGAAAAATTGCATAGCATAGAAATAAGTCTGTAGTTTGAAACAAAATCTTTATTACCAAATTTATATAGTGACTTGACAATAGTTTGAAGTAAAAAATGTATAAAATGTTCAGTTTTTATAGATAAGGATTGAAAATTTAGAATAAGGATTCTCGTATATATTTAATGTTGGTACCAAAACTTTAAAAAAATATATTAACACGGTTGTTTTTTATATATATTTTAAATTCAAATTTGGACATTAAAATATCAAAAGTCTGCTTATATAAATAATTCTGTTGTATATTAATATCTATATTTAATTATATAATCGTCGAGACTAGTTGTTACACAAAGTTTCAATAAAAAAAAAAAAAAAAAAAATATCAAGTTTGAAATTATTTTGTGATTAAAAAAAAAATCAAATACTTTGAAATAGGTAGCTTAAAAACAATTATATATAGAATAAAATATAATTATAATTAATGTATAAAATAATAATCATTCATTTCATGCTAGGTAATATTCGGAGTAAATATTTGACTTAGACTTTTACAAACTGGTGGTATAGCTAGTACGATAAATATGATGTATTAACTGTGTATCTACATGTTATAATTATTTTAATTACAAAAAAGCAGTAACCACATTTATTTATTGATTCATAAATAAAATACGCTTGTGCATCTAATATTTAAATAACACCATCTAAATCAATGACCAAAAAATTAATATTTTATATTATTATAATAATTTAAATTTTAAATTATAAAATACTTTGGTTATTGTCATTTTACATTTCTATAAAAAAATCATAAACACAGAACTTTTTGATATTAAAAGTTGTATTATAATAAATCAGCTGTGAAATTTACATATTGACGTAGTTTATATCTATCATCTATGGCAATTGCCAAAATTGTTGCAAAGAACGAAGATGATTAACATTTTTATAATTTCGTTATGCAATGCTAAACATTGAGTTAAGTACGTAATAATTTTTCATAAATCACAATATTTTCAGTTCAGATGAGATTAAATGTTACTCTATGTCGACGCGGCGGTAGTGCACACATATACGGCACGGGGATTTGCCAAATCAGATCAGAGTAACTGCATAACTGCATAAACGTTTTACCATAAGTTCGCATATTTTACTTATATTGCTAGAAAAAAGAAATTTGATAATAAAAATAAATAAATTAAAATTAAGCTTGTATAAAACTTTAAATTTGAAAGAGATATTATATATAATAGATTACCCAGTTTTTTTTTCACAAACAATTTTGGTACAATTTGCATGTCGACTACGTCCAAAAGTTTTCACACATTTATTTGGTCCAAATGTAGTTTTGATCCTATCATATTCATTGCTATTAGGCAAACCATGACATAGGCACTTAACTTTCCATACAAATAATAAAATAAATCAGAATCTATAATGTAATAAATTATTACTTCAATAATTACAAATTGAACTTTCATATGACCAAAAGTCAAAACATTTAAATTTTATAAAATGGAATTGTTTAACCTTCAGTAATAATTGTTTTTCAATTGAACGGTTGTAAAGATAATGTTTATAAAATGACAGGATTTGTTTTTTCCATTTATAACTGTATCAGAATTTTAATTATGTGGAATAGTTATTGCAGATATATTTTCAATAACTGTTTTAAAAAATGTCAAAGTTTCACTTGCTTCAACTTCAATTTACATAAAAAGTATGCTTAATCAATACGTACCAAGTTTTTATTCCATATTTTCATATACAATAACATTTAGTTACCTCATGCTCGAGTTCAAAACATTATAGATCAGAAACATTTTGAATGCATTGAACGGTCTCTTCAAATTCACAATTACCGTAGTCAATCAGAATTTATTAATTTATTATAAAGGAAAAAACCACTAAAATTATTTTTTCTATTTTTAAAAATATTTACATATTTTCAACATAAATATAAATAAAAAGTTAGTTATAAAACTTTTTCGTTTTAATCATGTGTGTGTTTTCAATACTATCATTTTCATGTAAAGTGTCAGTTAATTTAAAATAATTATGATCATGTGTTATATGATGATTTTTGTCTAATTCATCATCAAATGGTATATCGAAAGTATTGGTTTGTATTGGTATTGTTCATATATAAAGTTTGGGTCTTTTTAAAAAAATCTAAAATATAATTAACTAATATAATAAAACATATAGAAATATACTTATTAATAATAATATTCTGGTTATCGGCTTACAATTTAAATGATACTTATTAAGTCAATAGATGGTAGAAGTAAAGTATCAAAGAAATATTCACTGAAATAAAGAATCAAAGAAACAAAGTCTTGGAGAAAAAAGTTAAAAATTATTATAATGTAGGTATTCCAAAACATATATATATATAAAAGAAAGTTGGGTTAGGCCATTTATAACTCAAGAACGGCTGAACCGATTTTGATGATTTTTGATTTGTTGGATTCGTCTCCGTCACGATTAGAATAATAAATATTAAAATATACCAAATTCGGAGGCAACGGTTATGTGCAGTCTCCACAGAGAACCACGCATGCGCTACTCACATATTTCATATGCGCGCGGGTGTGTGTGTGTGTGTGTGTGTTTGTAAATTTGTGTACACTTGTATCGATATCGGGGGCGACGATTGCCTCCTGAGAAAGTGGGAAGCCGCCGCCGTCTTCTACAGTACCCACACGGAACACATAGGGGCAGCCGTAGCTTGGTATATTGTATGTAGTATTACAGTATGCCAGTATATTATTACTATAAACAATATGAATACTGTATTCGCCTGTTGCGCACGGGCACTGGGAAGTCTCTTAACACGGTCTTGTGGACCGAGACAGGGTACGGTACACTCCATAGCCCCTTCAATACATAATTTAATATATATTTTATTTATTTTTATAATAATGTATATATTTGAAAATATAAACAAACAATATTTTATAATTTAAATAATAATAACCATCTGTCTTATCTTATTTTTAAGGAAGGCACTGCTTTTCTTGCCTCCCCGGGAAAACCGCTACTGGGTCAGTGTAAACATGACGTTCAACCGCAGGCCGGAAAGCACTTTCTGACCTCTGTGGGCGGTCGCTGCCTGTGCCGGTAGTACCGTCGGCCGAGCTTGTGCATCAGCTCCTGAAAAGCGTGATTATCAGTAGAGGGGTCC
Source organism: Pentalonia nigronervosa (assembly GCA_014851325.1). Lineage (NCBI taxonomy): Eukaryota > Metazoa > Arthropoda > Insecta > Hemiptera > Aphididae > Pentalonia > Pentalonia nigronervosa. Next base: position 34,733 of record JACXSJ010001644.1, on the reverse strand, counting down.
GCTTGATACTTCTTGGGCGATATCATGTTGACCAAGCCCTTAGAGCAGTTTTTAAAGCAGTCGATCAACAATCCGAATATGTCCACCACGCAGTGTGTGGACGGAAGGAAGTTGAGTGGCGGTGGCAAGTCACTGTGCATGGAAAACGACAGGAACACCTCTGTTCGTCCGAACACCCATTCCACGTACGAGTTGCCAGTGACCCGCTGGAAAGTGTTAGTCATAGTGGCGATGAGCATGTTGAGAGTGACGATCACGGATAGCGTCTGGAACACGGAATAGAGGAGCGTGCCCACGGCCTGCGTGACATAGTGGTTGTTGGCGGGCACTGCCTCCTCGCCGTCTTCGACTAACGCGTTCTCAACGACCACCGTGCCGGCCGTGGACGATGTCATGCAGAACACGCCCCAGAAGAGCGTCTTGAGCGTCGAGTACAAATTGACGAACGACTCGTCCTGCTTGGTCTCGTAACCGGTTTTCGGTTCGACGCGCGTCATGCCCTCGTAGTACTGGTAGAACCGGCACAGGCCCGCGGTGAACGCTACGATGATGATGCCGAACACGGCGGCCAGCCGGGCAAAGTCCGTGGTCATTTTTCCCAAGGATACCTGCAGTGGGCCCAGCGAGTAGCTAAGTTGGCACAAGAACAGAAGTCGCAGGAACGACATGACCGTGACTATGGCCAACAGGCCCTCGCCGATTAGCGTCGGATCCGATGACGGCCAGTACTTGCGTTCGACGGGCGGGTCCCGCGGGTTCATGTACGACATCCACCAGCAGAAAGCCGTGGCGGCCAGCATGCACAGCTTGACACAGTCGTACACGTTCCAAAGCATGCTGAAGAACCGTCGAGGACCTTGCACCACGACCAACTTGCAGGTGCGCACCATGAACGACGCGGCGTACAGTACGATGATCATGCGGAGTACCTGACCAAGATGGTCGTTATTGCAATCGGCCGACGTCTTGTCCAGGTTGTTGGCCCAAGTCAGCACCACCAGGAACACGGCGTACGACGCCAGGTAGTTGATCATCCTGTTCACGGGCAGTGAGTAGTACTCGCCGCCCTTTGAGTACGAAGCAAATAGGCACAAGACGACGATCCACAGGAGCAAGGGCACTCGAGCCAGCACAGTGCAGACATCGTACGTAGATCCACGGTCCCGCCACTCATACCAGTTACCCGCCCACGCCACCTCCAGGATCTGCTGCACGCTGCCGTGCGCCACGAACTCCTTTTGCTTTAGGTCCATGGCCATCACCAGCCGGTTGTACGGGAACGACCCGAAGAAGTTGCAGCCCTTCTTCTGAGTAAGTATCAGCTTCACCTCGGCCGATGACCGGCACAGTCCGATCAGATCGACGGCGAAAAGCCGGGTTTGCAGGTTCAGCGACTCGTAGTCGGACTTGAACAGCCGGTTCACGTTGCCATGCTCTTGAAGTTCTTTGCTCAGCTGGAACGCGGTCAGGATAGGGTCTTCCGACGTCAAGTAGATGTAAAACGGATTGGAAAGCGCCCGAAACACCGACAGTTTCAGTTCTGACGCCTCGAGACCGTTGTTGAGTTGGGCCAACGACTTGCACACCTGTCGTGATATTATTTTATTGTAACACCGATGGCTTATTTGTTTTACATTGAAAGATAAGGCTACGTGTTGTATAATACATCCAAATGTTTGGGAAAAAAAACAAGGAACATATCTATTTTTAAAACAATGCAAACAAAAAAATCACAAAATATAATTTTTCGTAATTTAAATCGGAATTATTTATGTATGGGTACTAATTATACTTAACAATTGATGTCTTAAACGTCGTTAAATACTCCCATATTTAATTACTAAATTAGTTGTTCAAAAAATTACTGATGAAACGTATTCTTACAAATATAGTACTTCATCAGAGATTAAAAAAATAAATTCATTCGTCTATTAACCTTTTTACACAGACACCGGGCTTTGTGTGGTATCGGTATTGTGTGACCGCGTTCCAGCAACAGGCTGATGATTTGATAGTGACCACACTGGGCCGCCAACATGATCGGCGTGAGATAATGTGGAAATTCGGTAGAATGCTCGTATCCTAACTTGGCGCTTTCCGGGCTTTTCCCTTGGAGGATGTCTAACAATTTGATAACGATTGGATAATGATTGTGACGAATGGCACGCATCAGAGAGTCTCCGATTTCCAAATCGGTCCTTGATAATAGGAGATCGATCATCTGCTCACAGTTGACTTCGATGGCCAAATTCAAGCCCGTTATGCCCTGGTAATTTTTGCAATTCACGTCAAAGTCACTATTGTTTTCTAATAGTTGTCGGACCGCTGACACATCGCACATTTTTATCATGTTAAAGTATTTTCTATGCATTTCTTCATCCTCGTCTGGATAATTATTCGTGGAGGAGTCGGCTTCCATCGTCGAATCGTTAGTTTCTCAACTCGCCTCAATCTCAATTGACGTTTCAGTCATTATGTTTTACTGTGAATACCGTTTACCAATAATGTACAAATTTGAACGGAAATTGATCTATTTAATGTCTTATCCTAAATTTGTTACCTAGTAAATATTGGGATTATCAAGTGATTCATAAACAATAATTAAATAACCATAACAAATAAATAAAGTGTACACTATTTCTGTTAATAAAACGACAAATAAAGTAGTATTACCATACTGTTCTTTTATGCCATGTAAGATATGTAAATCAAAATCGTACATTGATGAAGTGTATTTCTGAAATATGTATGATCAGGACGAAGTTACGACATTTATTTTTATTTAAGTGACGATAAAGATAATAATGATTACATTATGTATTGTATATTATATTTTTAAATTCAAAATATTGCAAGAATGCAAATTATATATTATAATACAATATTATTATTAATTTGTTTCTATAATAATTATATATTTTTTAAATTAAAATATTACGTTTTTATTTAATTTGTTATTGACGTAGGTAGTTATATAATTATTTATGTCATTCAGTACTTACGGTGTCTTAAAGTGGATTTATAGGGCGACGCACGAATTGCACAGCTGCAGAAATTACGACTTTCGTAACCTAATAGATACGTATTAAAAAAATTGATGTAGAATAATTAAATATTCTAATTAATATATTGTAGGTATATTAATATATTTGTTGTAGGCTTGTCAATAACTTGATAAATGATGGATTATTGAACACTAAAATTAAATATTATAATATATCGATATAAACAAATTATTTTGTTGTTAAGCACGAAAACAAAACAATTCTAATGTGGCCAGTCATAACATTTTTAAATTAAAAAAAAAATTAAAATCATTAATCTCTGTTAAAAATTTAAAATATAAAAACTTCATAATATTTTAAAGTATTTAAGTATTTACAGTTATTCCTTTCTGAATTACATCAAAATAAGAAAATCGTTCCCGGAGAAAACGGGTGAATATCCAATATCTAATTTCAAACGTTCATAAAAAATTTGTTTGATTTCTGATGAACATTTTCTTTTTTAGAAAGATAGAAAAATGTATAGTTAATCTTGTGTTGAATTTTCAAATCTTAAATTTAAATAGAAACATTTTTATGAATTACCTAATTAAAAAAAAAATGCAAATTTTTGTAATTTTGTGTATTTTGTTGAAATTTTAACTTTAGATGCTTATAAAAAACTATTCTAGAGTTATGCTCAACTTTTTTTTTTAATTTTCATTTACAACATGTAATGACGAACTTTGTATTAAATTTTTAAGTTTTTTGATCGATTGAAAAAATGTTTATTGATAATAAAAAAAAAAAGTAATAAAAATTCAAAAACTGTTTATGCCTATAAATAGCTCAAAAAAAGTCGAAATATATTGAAAATTTTATTGTGTATAAAAATTGTTTATATGAACATATTGTGAAAAATTTATATATCTACTGTGATTACTTATGGTATTAAACAATTTTGTTGAAAATTGGCTTCGCGTAAAAATTTCAGTTTTTCCTTTAATTTTTTTGTTGTTTTTCCCGACACGTTAGAAAATTATAGGAAATTTTTTACTTTTGACCTCCCAAAGTACCAACTAGATTTACTTTCCTACTGGTAAAGAGGCTGATGAAGGAAACTGGAGCACTTTTACTGCCTTTAAACGTGATGACAGACACACACAAAAAAAAAAAAAAAACACACACATCATTGTAAAATCAATATATTCCTCGCTCCGCTCAGAATCTAAAATGTAAGTCATGTACATAAGTACATGATAAATAAACTTGTAGACGGCATGCAATTCGGACTTTATTTTTTTTTTTTTTGGCATTTCGGATGTAGCCGCTTTCACGACATGATCATAAATAAATTTAAGCTGAGTAAAAATGGATTTTCAACTATGTGCGCATTTGTACATATTATTTGCAAACCACTAGGTAAGGCACCTTACAATGCAATGTGAACTTTATAAAATATATAAAAATGGACCAAAGTCAGTGATTCCTATTATTATTGTTTTGATCAGCTTTAAATAGGATTTATTTTGTTATAACAATTTATATTTTAGCCGCTGTTGTCACGAGACAACATAATAATATCAAGTCCACTACAATAAGCATACTCGTTACTAGCCGTGTGGGAAAAAAGACAGTCAGCGTACTGTACGAGTGTACATTGGTCTGTCATTTTGTTTATTTCAACTTCAAAGAAAACCTCTGCAATTTATTATAGTTTGCCGTCGTTTGTACGTACTCAATAATAATGTAATATATAAAAACGACCCGTACAAAATACCAACATCGTACATGATTCGATTGGCGATCAACTCGTCGGAACTATATATAATGCCATGTAGTGCGCCCTCTCTTTCCTCTGGGAAACTGTCAGTCACGGAAAATAAGGAAAACTTTCACCGCACACAATATATCAACGACGCTGCAACACCGGTCGGCGGTAAGCTCAGCATCCGCGAACGGGACGCGCGCGGTCCAAATAACACATCACAACAATAATAATCTTGTTATGATGACATAGCGGGCGCAACAGGCTGTAAAGCGTAGCGAAACGACACCCGCGATGGCCACCTCCGTAGACGACGACGGCGACGACCTCTCTCCGAGGTCGCGTCGCGGCGTCTATCGATCGACGCATGAGCACGCCAGCAACGGGGCGGGTCGCGCGCTCGCATCATCGGTCCGGGTCGCCGCCGCTCATGATTTCGTCGCGCGCGCACTTAAGCGGTCGTTATAGCGACACGTTTGGGCGCAAATAAGTGCGTGACGTCGCGTTATCGCGCGGGCGCACGGATTGTCCGCCGCGGTCGTCGTGTGTTTGTACGCGTGGCGCCGCCGCGATATCCTCGACACTCACGCAGTACGATATACGTGTGGCACGCGCGCAGTACACGATCCACTGCGTCGTCGGTAAGCACTGCATACGCACCGCACGCGCTGCAGTATCAGTGTCCGCGGCCGTTGTCGTCGTCAAAGCCGTCGTCGTCGTCGTCGCCGCCGCCGCCGCCGCCGCCGCCGCAGCCGAGCGATATCCGGCAGCAGCGATGGGCTCGCTGCCCAACCTGCACGAGCTGTGCAAGCAGCAACAGCAACAGCAGCAGCAACAGCAGCAGCAGCAGCAGCAGCAACCGGCGTGCGTGCCCGCGGCGCCGAGGTTGTCGCCGTGCCCGGACCGCGGCGGCGGAGCGGGCAGCACGAGCCGCGCTCAGCACAGGCGGCTCCAGCAGACCAACAGCCTGTGCACCAACAACTTTTACGGCGTCATCGACCGGCAAGCCGACGTCGTGCAGACCGACGAGGTTGGTATCGCAGTGCGAAAACAGTAGGCGGCGATTTATAACGGTATAACGTACGCGCGCGCCACGTGTTGGCAAACGACGACGGCGGTCGCATAAACGATTGTCTCCGGTCGTGTTTGTCGCCGCGCGTAGGCGCCGCACGCAAGCACATCAGTGCGTATACGTAATAGCGCGCGCGCGCGCGGACCGAAAGTATATAAAATGTTTCCGTGCGATTTTCGTCCGCTGCGACAACGCGAGTCTTTAGCGACTTTATACATAACCGCATGTGGGCGGTGTGCGCAAGAGACCGTCGAACGCGCGGAGAAAAACTGGTTTCGACGACCGACGTCCGGAACAAAACCGGCGCCCGATGGTCGCACACGCTTGGAACGAGCCGCGAGACGGTGTAATATTAATATTGTGCGGTATTTTTTTTTTTTTATTTCCGCCGATTTCCTGTACGAGACATTCCTCTGGCCCGCGTTGTCTCGCGGCTCGTGCGATGATGCGCCGTGTTCGTGTCCGCCGACGAAGAGAATAAAAAATATATCGGCTCGGGCCCGCGGCGATTTAAAACGCATCATTGTAGACTTCCGTTTTTAGTTCGGATTGTTTAAGCACTTATGAACACTCGTACCTAGTGTTATGACGCATTTGCGTTGCGATTACGACATTTCAGATTTCGAGATTATTCAAGGAACGTTAACGGTAATATGTGTATTACCTACATACCATAAATGACTATTTGGCCATTTTTTAAATAAACAATGTTTGAGAGATTTTGATATTTTCGAAAACTTTCGACTAAATTCTTTTGTCGAATATTTTTGTCAATCGTCATAATGATTTGATATTTATTTTTTTCCATCTGTTAAGACAAACCGTCAAAAGCTTACAAAAGTCTTCACTCTCGATATTACGCTGCGATCGGTAGTATAATTTATTCACACAAACAATTTTAATCATCAAAGAAATTATTTTTCTGAATATTTTAGTTTCCATAAATAATTATTACGAGCAATTTTCATTTTATACACGTTTAAATATGGACAACAGAATATTCAGCAAGTTGTAAATGAAACAAATTATAAATTATGAACATTTTTCGAGCTGCCGTGTTTATAACTATAAATTATAACATCTGCCCATTAACTTGGTTTACTTTAAAAATTTATGCATTCAGTATATTTTTGCATTTGAATTGTTTGAAATTGTTTTAATTAGCTTTGTTTGAAACGTAACATTACAACGGATGCCATTTAATTTTATTAAACTTTTTAAATATCTAGTTAAAACAATGATTTGTTAAATATAGTATAATAGTATATATATATATATATATATATATATATATATATATATATATATATGAATATAAAACAGTGTATTATTTCTTGAACTTGTTTTATTCCGTTGAGTACTTATACATAATTATTTGTTACTTGATTCATGGTTTTATTTTTGTCATTTAATTTTGTTTGTGCTGATTAGTTTTGATCTCAGACGAGTTGTATATACAAAATTAAAAATATCCCTAGGCTTTGGATTACAGACAGATCTTATTATCTTAACAATAGTCGATACTCTCGATAAAGTATAATTTATAAAAACTATGTCGAACAATGGTGGCTCAAGCAGGTACCTGTATGCACATATAGATAATACAAAAGATATTTTGGAAATATGTCGAGTTTTTATTCATAGATTTCAAACAATCTTAAAAATCTCTCGTATATATGATAACTGATAAGTTTAGATAATTGAAAACAATTAAAATTGATTTTATTTGCGCATTTTTGAAAACGACGATTTAAATGTATTTTTGTTTTAAAGCTATTTTTTAAGAAATACACCAATCGAAACAAATACGTAACTAATGTGTTACAGCCTATATATTTGTCCAATTTATGCGTTATCGATACGATATGACGTTTTGCCAAAAAGTTCCTTGAGCACTAAGTGTTTTGCCCGTACCTAAAAGTATATTATAATAGAATCGTACATAGTATAATGTGTATATAAACCTAAACTCAAACAATTTATCGTCGGATGTTAAAAAATCTGTATTTATTTTGTTATTAAATTTTATGATTTTATGTAAATGGACGTGTAATAATAACATCAAATCCACCTTAAAAGTAATTTTATTTTACGTACAAGTGTAAAATACAATCGCTTGCCAGAACAGTTCGGTTATCAGCATTCATTTTCAATGAACTCGGTTTATATTGTTCAATAAAAATAAATATTTATTTTTATTGCTTACACTAACACTTCATTATGTTTAACCATGTATTATGTGTATGGTATATAATAATAATATTTAAATTGTTTAATGTATAATATATAGTCTTACTGACTATCGTGTATATACAAACATTAGAAACCTTAGAGCATGCTTAAAAATGTTCACACATACACATTACGCACACATTTTAAATCCATTTGTTGAAATTGAATCGCATTTTCAGAACGGTTATGATAAGTCGAATGGAAACGTAACATTATTATGATCGTATAATAAGACATGTCATATTATTATTATTGTTCATTGGTTGGTAGGTGGGTATCATGCGTGGGTCATGTTACAGACAAGCTTTTAAAATAATATTATCGTTAAACTTACCAAAGCTATTGTTTTTTCTCTTTAAATGGTAATTTATATTATTTTTAATAATAATTTTTAATTTCTGTTTGTTTCCTAAAAAATGTGTTTTCATAATTTATTTAAAAATGATAAAGACTACGAAACTATTTTAGTAATAATTTGTACAACGTAATTCTCGTTTATCTTAAAGTTGTATTTAAATTTATGATAAAATATGAATATGCAATTATAATGATTTAAGTTTATCATCATTTTTTTAAATTATAGTTTGGTGTTAAAACCGTCATATTATTATGATGAATAGAATAAATTAGTTTCGTTATTAATTATCGAATAGTTGTTAGAGAAAGTCGTTAAATTTTCAGTTTAATTTCTGCGTTAACTTTGAATGCTAGGTAATTTGAATATTTCAGTTGGTTGGGTAAAATAAAAATAATACATTTATCGCCGACTACCCGACCATTTTCCAAAAATTTCCAGTTTTTAGCCTTGGCGTAAATGCGCAGTCACGAATTTTGAAGAAGTCGGGTGTTATACATATTATATTAATACAAATTAAACTTTAATGTATTATATATCCGAATGCTATAAGAATATAATATTTACAATTTATAATTCATATTGTATTATACCTCAAGTAATATTATCATTTGAAAAGTTACTCATAGCCTGTAGGTTGTTAATTATTTTCAACTCTTTTTTTGTGCCTCCCAGCTATTTGTGATTGTTTTTCAATTCTGAGTAACTTTTTGTAGGTAGTATTACGATTAAACACAATGTACATATATTGTGTCAAGCGTATTAAATTTATTTAATTAAGTCAAATAAATAGACTTACAAGACTGTATGCTTCTTTTGCAATATAAATATGTTATTTCCAGTTTTATAATTAAGATTCAATCCTTTGGTAAGCTCAAAGTTTAAGATTTACACCAGTTATGTTGCGCAGCTCAGTCAAGTGTACCAAGAATTATTATGGAATGTAGCAGTTATCAAAGCCTACCGCAGCCTCTTAATCGTTTCGTCCGGAAACTAACTTCACGACGTGGAGAGAAATGACCATTCGATGACACCATATTAATAATATGATGTCACATTGATACATTTTCACCACAACGACGACCCAAATAGTCTACTTCTAATAATATAAGCTAACTTGACAGTTAATGGTTCTCGGGAACTGCAGTGAAGTGGCGGGCGTAGGCATACAAAATATTTAGACACTGAAATTCAAAGACACTCTATATTATTAAATTGTGCTATATATTATTTTATAATATGATATAATATAACATAACAAGCGTACACAAAGTTGGTGCTTCCCCACATTGTGCAAATCCCCCTCCCCTAACTGACTTGATGAATTCTCCTCGATCCGCGATTTCACGACTAAGTAAACAGCTTTTTACTGTTAGTAGTCACGCATCAGTCGGACAATAATGTCATTTGCATATTATATTACTGCGTTATATTATTATTCCCAAGTTGATAGCGTGAAAATTATTTGATATAAATCATTATTGTGTCAAATTATATTACCTACATGGTTCATGTGTATATCCTTAAACCTCAGTAAATGAATAATTAATTTATCATAAACATAACGTAGCGGTAAGTAATGTATGAGTATCAAGTGTGCAAAAACTGTTGTAATTAAAATATTGTATCTCTTGACATTTTTTCATTAATAGTAATATAATAGTAATAATAGTAATATTTTATATTTAAATAAACAGTGACCTACTAAATTAAATTTATAATACATTATATTATTATAATATATGGCATATATGACATAATATTATACATCATATACTATGGCCACATATTTTTTTTTATTTGCTATACATATAAAATTTCACAATATTACTATGTTAGAATCAAATTCAGACTGCACAAATTCGTCATCGTTATAGTCTATACAAATATGAACATTAATCCGAGTGTAAGCGTACGTGATAAGAGTTCAATCCTCATAACTGAAGTGTGTGGGCGTACGAACTTACATTTTATTCTTTATCAGTTGAGTTATCTATCATAATAGATAAACTGCAATTTTGATATTTAATTCGTTGGTCATAATATTTTGTCATTTGAATTTGCAGACTGCAGTCCATCTATTAGAAGATTTCGCATTTATCACATACAATTGTATGCAGTATCTATCGGAATTTGATTAAAACTAAATTCATTATAAGAATAACAGTTGTTGGATTAGATAGAAGATTAATGGTTTGTTAATAATAAAACAAATAAAATTCGAACACCCATCCTTCATATACAAATTAAATTCAATATTATTAATGGACATTTGGTTACTTAAATGTTTTAGTTATTAAATGTTCTGAGTTCAAGATTTTAATCTTATCACATTGCTTTGAGATTTTATTTGAACGATTTTCATCAAAAATAGATACTAAAATTTTAACTTTAATATTTTATTGTATAACTGGCTGATCTTTATTAAACCGGTAATACTATCTTATTTTTATTTAATAGAAATGTTACGATTTTTGCTTAGTTTTGTTGAATTAAACTTGACATTATTTATTATATTAGACTGTAACGCCAACATAATATAAATCTCGTAAACATACAATATGTGTACACATATTATGTGACATACTGTGTACGTAAAATGTATAGAATGTAATAACCATAAGAATTATGAGCAAAAAAACATTGCGATACAAAATATTAGGTACCTCCTAATATGCATTATTTATTTTATGTCGAGTTTTTATTATTATATAAATTTCATGAAAGTATACAGTGAATACTTGCAAAATATACAGTTAATAAAGTATTTTGTAATATTACGTTTTAATGGATTTAAATCCAATTTCATTTTTATTTCATTTAAATCCCCGAGATAAAATTAAAAAGTGTCAGTAGTCATGTTATAAACTATTATTTTAGACTATATTTATAATAATGTATACACAGATACTTATAGATACATTTTATTAATATAAACATAGGAAACATAAAATATGTTTCTGCAATTATTTTTTTTTAACTGCCTACGTATAATGTCAAATAGTCCCTTTTTTGCCAAAACGAATTTAAGTATAAAATATAAACGTGATTAACTTATTTAATAATCCAGTATGTGCAATATACAGCACTAGCTTTTAAATCAAACTCCACTACGAAACTGTTTATATGTTTCTGGGAACGATGATAATTAGGTACTGTCAAGAATAAATTTATTATGTTTAACGCAATAACGAAACTGTCCCTTTTTTGGTAGGAATTAATATTATTTCTTATTAATTTTTGACAGTGCCTAATGTAGGGCATTTTATTATTATAATATTATATACCAAGTTATAAAAATATAAGTATTGAGTGGGAAGAATATAATCAGTGACTTATGGCTTTTAGGCAATGTAATAATAAAGGGGTTCATTTTTTTTATGCAACTAAATAAATTATCATTCAAATATATTTTCATGTGGCAAGCTACTATGGCATATTGAGTTACATATTTAATAATAAGCACGACAGGCATATTTATTTATTTTACATTTTTAAAACTCCTGTGGCCCAGTGATACACTATCTAAGTCTGCTGATTCCCGAAGAGTTATCTGTTTGTTGGACCTGCTTTAAAATATATATAATAGTACCAAAAATATTTGTCTGCATCATGAATGCGATTCCTTTATTGTGTCACAGTTTATATAAATATTTATTTTCGTATATTAATACTTCAGTAATTACAATCAACAGATAACGAGGTGACAAACGTATTCGTTCAATATTAGATAATAATTATTGTAGTACCTACCTAGGCAGTTGTTTCCATCTGGAATTTCTGAAATTTTTTATTGGGTGATTTGATACATTTTTTTGTCCATTTTTCTAGACATTTAGCCGATAGCTATCGTTCATGGTTAATATTTATATTTTTTTTCGACATTTGGAAACTAAAAAAAATTATTAAAACTTGTAATTCATAAATATTTATGTAAAATAATTGTAATATTGTATTAAATATTTTACTTGTACTCTTCTTTAATATTTCGTCGTCATATTCTGTTTCCAACTGTAGTAATATGACTACTATATATTTGCTCCGGAGATCAATTCATCAATAGCGTTCAATGAAAACCCAACCGATACTATTTATACTCAATCGAGCACACAAACATAGCTTCATAAGGGAATCTGGATGAGGACGAATGAAAAGCTCAGTTTTTTCTTTTTATCGTAGAAAGTTTAAACGCTGGTCGGTCCTTGATTTTTTTTTGCCATCCGTATTATTTACATAATAATGTCTTCAGTTTTTAACATTTGACTATAACAATTTAATCTCTCGTATTCGCTCGCTCAGTGGAACCTTGATTTTGATTATACCTTGTCTTTGATTATAAACTATTTTCATAATCATATTAGTTTATTTAGTCACATTACAGGTTTCCATTTTATTCAGAAAATCTATACGGCCATCTCGGTTTGTACAAACAAGCGATACATATGTTGCATCTTTAAATTATTGACGTATTTCATTTAAAATCTATACTAAATCCCAATAAAAGATGATAAAAAGATAAGACAGTGAAATAAAACAACTGAATACTTTACAATTTATAATGCAATAAGCAAATGTAATATAACTAAGTATAACGCTCGTGAAAATTGGACGAGGCTGAAAAACTGACAAGTCATAAAACCAAAATAGAGAAGAAATAATAATAGTTACACTGTAAAATACGGTACTTATCCATAATATGAATTATGATGGCATTGACTATCAACACATGAGAGTCGTTTAACGTATTTTATGGCACGTGATAATCAACAATAGCAAATTGTGTAACATACGACGTGATACGTGTGCGCATGGAGTGAGCTAATCGAGATCAGACCCTAACTAATTGGAGATTACAGCAGTATTAATATTGCACGGAAATACGTTCATAAATTTACTACCAATATAACATTGCCTACGATAGCTTAAACAATTTAAATACTTCTTAGGCAATGGCTATCAATTATAATTATAAGAATTATTATTAATCAACTACGTCAATATTGTAATAGATTATACATTTTAGTCAAACAACTCAAAAAGCATTTTAGACATTTTATAGGAAGTGTATTTATTTACTGAATATGATATATTATATATATTATCGTGACTGCCGGTAATATAATAAATAATATTTCATGTCGACCATAAAACCATGAAAATTTTCACTTTTTAGTTAAAAAATAATTAGGTAAGTACCTAACAACCAAAAACAAACGCTGAAAGTATTGACAAAACTGATTAGGTACGAAAATTTAAAACCAAATACTCGTTTCAGACGGGAAAGTTTGTAAATTTTTTATACCATTTAAAGTGCTATTCCATACACATATACATATAAACTATATTTACAAATTAATTTTTTTTTAGTATGCATATGATAATATAATCGATTTGTTGGTGAATTCTAGAAGTTTTGAAAAAAAGTTATACAATGCTATTCGGAGCGTGTAAAAATAATTTATTTATGAGTAGATAACATTTAAAACCACACCAATAATTACTAATGTTTTTGAAAAAAAAAATATTTTGCTCATTATTTATATATATATAGCTAGATATATGATATTTTATATTTCTTAATATTTATACCATACACTTTTTTTAAAACATTGGGATTAAACCACATACTATTTTACGTTAATATTTTCAGGTTCGATAAAATAATATGTGCTACAATAGCAAACCATTTTATCATATTACATCAAAATTTCTAAAATTTCAATAACAAACCAAAATTATTTAATCACCTTAATAGTATTCATAGATAGGCAATTAACTATTTTTTTTTATTTTTATAGTCCATAATTTTCTATCCACTAAAACTTTAAGTTGCCATGCTCAAATATAATAAATTTATAATCAAATTATGTGAAATATTATTACAGCGTAGGTACATATAAATAACAATAAAAAAATAAGAAAAATGTTTAGTTAACACTTGGATAAATATTATTAAATGAGCGATTGACCATTAAAATAATAATTCAAATATTATTTTGATATTTCAATAGTTTTTTTTAAGCGAAAATGTTTACAATTATTTATATATACATATTATACTATGGAAATAAATTATTCACATATTCTATCAAAATTGGCTTTTAAAATGTATTTTTGAAAAGCTTGTGGTCCTTTACTATTGTCAGTGAAACCCACCTCGTCTACTCCAAACGTAGTCTTTTATATAATATGATGTTTCATATATATTTTAATTTGAACCATTTTCACGCACACCGTATCGTAAATGCTCCGCAGAAACCGTTTTCGCCGACGTCGCTCAGGTCGACGATATCCACTACGCACCGTCAGGTGTCCGTCGCCAACGCGTCTTCAGCGATCGCCAAGAGACGCGACTCGTTGTCCAGTTCGGCTGGGGCCTCGTCAGTGCGCCGTCTCATCGAAGTGGTCCGAACGACCCCGTCCAACATGGGACCAGTGTACAGCCGGAGACTGCTGTGCCGGAACTACGTCACGCTGTGCCTTGGACACGGCGCGGCGGCCGCCGCTTTGGTTCCGTTCATGGCACTACAGGTCGGTACCTATTATGATTATTATTTTTTATATCCAGTTCAGTGGTGCCGAAGTTCTAAAAGTTTAGTCGGGCAAAAAATATTTAAAAAGGCCACAATATCTAAATATCGGTTCCAATTATGGTGTATCGGGGGGGGGGAGGGGGGGAAGGCATAATTGAAATATGAATAGTGGTCTCCATATTAAATTATTAAATTTTTAAAAGATGTCAACATAGGGTTCAGTGCCACACAACGATGTGATGGTTGTCTGCAGGCGGGGGGAGGCAATTGTGTTCCGAAATCGCGATCTATGTTTTGTTATGATATTTTTTGTTGTTTTATACCATGTGCTGGTGCGGAGTTAGGCGCTAGATACATCACGAGGGACCATCCCAATATATCTGACGGTTCTACAATGCGAATTTTCAATATATCATCTACACTACCTACTTATAATAATAATGCGGGGTTATTATCGAGTTATATAGGATATTGTATGACAGGAGTCACAACACTTACCTAGGTTACTTAAAGTCAGTGTTCACCACGTTTCTTTTAAAAATGAATTCGTTCCTTTAGAAAATGAACAAGTTTCTTTTTTTAGTTCCAAATAGAACAAAAAAATCTCCTCAATTAGTGCTTCCAACTCCCAACCCATATTATAAATGATTTATGATTTTATTGTTCAATGTTCATACTATTTTCTGTCGATGTGACAATGATTTCTATATAATATTATAAGAAATATTTATATAGTTACTATAAGTTAAAAAACTAATAATTAACGTCAATATTCGATAACAATCATCAATTAGCACACTAAACTAATATATATTTAAATTTCAATTATTTATATAATAACTTTGTAAATTGAAACTCGAAAGGAATGAAAAATTTCGTTATTTTTTTTGAAAAAGAAATTTGTTCCGTTCTTTGTTCTTTTTTTATAAAAGAGAATTAGTTTAACGTGTCGTTCTTTAGAAATTAACTCGTTCCAGGAATCCGTTCTTTTTGGAACTCGTTTCTTCCAAACATTGCTTAAATTAAAAGAAATACTACCATAGTATAATATGTTACCATATTTTGTTTTTATATCGTATTTTTTAACAGTGATAAAATATTATAATATTCTTTAACATATCATTATATTTCATAAATTAATACATTTCACTAATTGTACCATGTATATGAGACATGAGTCACAACACTTATCTAGAACACTGAAAGTAAAAGAAACGTCAACACAGTATAATATTATGTTATGTTACTCTATTTTGTTTTTTGTATTAAATTTTTAATACTAACAAAATATAATAATTTTTAACATGCTATTATAATTTATATTTCATAAATTAATGTATCATTGTCCACCGTATAGGGACGTATTTAGGAGGGGGGGAGGTCAATAGGATGTTATTGCCCCAGGTGGCTGATTCTGAGAGGGCGGTTATTTTTTTTATATTTTCAATATTTAATTAATTTATGCGGTATAATAAGGTGTTTTTTTTTGTTGCCCCAAGCGGCAAGTATCTCCTAAATACGGCCCTGATCCCATATGCAGATGAGGTGAAAAAAGCCTAGAACTCAGTTCTTGCTCGATTATTATTACCTGCATCTATATCATAGTATAGATATTTTAGAATATTTATATTATTATTAAATCTTTTTTTACGGAAAAACACATTTCATTACACCAAAATATGTTTCAAATGCGATGCTTATAATAATATCATTATGAAAGTATTGTTTTAAAATGTGATAATACATATAATTTATATTCATTAAAATAATATTACATTGTTATTCTGCACCGAATAGATCAAAACTTTTAATATTTTGTATGTATGTCAGGCTTATTTTCAAACATTATTCTTAGTACGGCGTATTATATAGGCGATATAGGTACATGTATACATTGAAGAACTACATTTTAAAATGTTCTAATGTTTATTGCTATTCATTTATAGCATTATAATATTACAGTTTTGTTTTAACATGCATGTAGGTTTACTTTTGGGTTTGATAAACTATTAATTGTAAATAAGCATCCAAAAATATCTGGTGGGCCAAATCAGGCAGAATATTTAATAGATCTGCGATGCACAAGCCACTTACCAATATGTGTATTAATGTTTATATATTTTTTAATTGTATAATTTTGTATTATTATAATTATTATTGATGAATTATTAATAGCCGATTGTCAAGTTGTGTTTGTTAAGTTATAAATTAGAAGTTATTTAATAAATAATAAACCGTATGCAAAAGTTATAATATTATTACTGTTTTTATTATTGGATCACTGGATTATATAAATTGCCCGTTAAATGTGCGGTGTGAGTATGAATTATTAATTAATATACAAGACGGAAACATAATTTATAAACTATAATATTTCTACTTATTATTGTATAGATAAATACACCCACATATTTCGCAAAGGTGTCTACTATATATCAATAATTTTACTTAGTTTCATTAATGATCAATTTGCTTTCGAATAACTTAAAGTTTAAACTATACCGAACCAATTCTAAGGACTAAAGATTATTTGATCATAAATATATCTGGATATTTAAAATTGAAAAATTGTAAGCCGAATAAAAAATCATCTATTTAGTCATACAAGTATGATGTAGTAATGCATTCACGATTTTAGAATTTCTATTGAAATAAAAGCAAATGATAATTTTATATTTTTTTTAAAGTCACACTAACATCACAAGACTCAAATTATTTTCTTTCAAAAAACACCGTAAACAAAAGAAAGAGTAGAGAATTAGAGAATAATATGTTTGTATATAGTGCTTAAAAGCTTTTTTCAATAGTACGTTAAATTAATTTTATTTTTGAGCTATGTGATCAAATCTGACAACTGTATATAATATTAGCAAAATAAAATGATAATTATACACGTACTTTACGATTTTTAAATTTGTAATTATTATAAATTACTATAATATTTTTTAAATTTAATTAGTAGCATGATTATAAAGTTTAACCATAATATTATAACACTGATTATTTACTCAAAAAAAAAAATGAATTTATTTTTATCCTTGGAATAGTACAGCATGATTTCTTTTTGAAGCCAACAAGAAATATTAAATTTGGTTATGATTTTGAACATTATAGGTATAACTGTCATTTTTGACAACATTGAAGACTATTTAGTGTTATTTGACAGCAAACATATATGTAATCATTAATCGTGTTTCAAAGGGGTAAATTGTGCAAAAATCGGCATTTCTACCCTAGTTTAAAAAGAATACGAATTTCCACTCTAGATAGGTGTAGTAGAATGACGTAAATACGTGTGACTCCCTTGTATAGCATGTGCAAGTCCTATTATTTAGTAATAAGTATAGATTATAGATAAATATAAAAGATACAAACATTAAAACTAATGAGTGTTCATGCGAAACAGACGTGACCATCATGTCCTATGGTACAACTATTATAGATATTATATTTTGTTTCACAGTGTATTTTTTCTATTGATTCTATATAACGAAGTCTATTAGCCTAATTTCCGTTGCAAAAGAAATTTATTAGATGGATTTTTGTTGATGTTTAAACGGGATATTTATTCTACCCGGCATGTGTCTAATTTGTTTTTCGTCTCTTATCCATATGTAATGGAGTAAACATAATATTATATGAGTAAAGTTCTGCATATGAACATGTTTCGTGTTCCAATCTTACACAACCGCATTAGGTTTTATGATATATACTATTAAACTAAATTATTATAATATTATACATTATTAAAAATAAACAGTTCTTGTTAACTTTTAATATTTTAATGCCTATAAAAGTAAGGTAATAACACAATGATACAATAATGTATACTATGATTAGTATTTAAAATTCAAATAAATTAAAATTTAAAATATAAAATATTTATTTATTTTGTATTAAATGAGCATGGCCCTGCTGTCACATAGAGTAAGTATAATATTACAATTATTAATGATAGACATGGTATTTCATACAATAGAATAATGATAATAATAATAATAATAATATTATATATATGGGCGTAATTATGAGTTACGAATTAGAAAATTACAATACAACTCCAATGAGTATAAGTTTGATCAGTTGAACATATCGATTTCTAGGTTTTTAACAGTATGCATAGTTAGTAACTATTGTAAGCTTAAATGAAATAGGTTTTTTGATCGTGTATTACAAATTGGTGTAGAGAAGGATAAATGGCTAAAATCAGGGTAGTCAATCTAATCGTCCAAGAGCTTATATAGGAGAATATTTATACAAGTGCACTTAAACGTATTTTTATCCATGATAAATAAAACAAAATTTACCTTACCGAACAAAATACGAGTACAATCAGAGTGTTTAACATATGCTGAACACGTACTAGATTATGCTAATTAAATAGTTAGTATTTTTGACGTTAAAAAGTAGACGGAAAAAAATTGATCTAAAGACCTTAATAGCTTTTTACCTTTCAGACATTTCTGCTATTATAAAGTAAGCAGTAAGATACAGCATAGACGCCTTCATATTATTTTGAATTTATCTAAAGCTAAGTGCATTACTGTTGCCCTATTTATCTGAATTTTGATATTGTCGACCATCTAGCGTATTGATTATTAAAGTAAATAACTGTGTAATAAAAGTGATACAGTTTGCTACTGATGACATTGTCGATTTCAGATTTAGATATTTTTAAAAAGTAAAACGATATTTATCATAGCGTGACAGAATATTAATGCCGATACGGTTAGTTTTGTTGAATACCCTTTTCAGATCTACTATTATATTCTATTTCACATTATTTATAAGTTTTCTAAGAAGGTATCTCTCACAAGATCTTAACCATTTTTGTCACAAACATTTCGGAAGACCTTATTTATTAAACGTTTGATGTCTACAGCAGCGTTTGTGTTTGTGATTCGTTTGAAAGTTTCTCGACAGTTTGTTACGAATGTACTGTGGTTTCAAAAGGAAAATAAAAATGAACTCGAGTAGTGTTATCGGCCCGAATCGATAAATTTGAGCTGTTATTATTTTTCTAGTCAGCAAAGTTCTTGTAGAATGAACAATTTTTCTATAGCTTTCTAAATTCATTATAAATCTAAAATTGTATTTACACTTTATAGTAGAAATGTCGCAATCCTGACCACTTGGTAAGTAAAAATTAATTGAAAGAAATTGAATTAAAACTACCATCCGCTTGATACGTTTAACACTTAGTATTAAAAATTCACTAAAAAAGTGTCACCTAGAAGCAAACATTTTAGTCTTGAAATACCATTGTTATAAAAACATTAAACAACTATTATTGTTATACATTTTTTATGCTATATGTTTATAACCTAATATACACGAACAAAAATATTATAATCCAACACGAATAGAAAATATACATAACAAACGCTTTTTTCGAAATATTTATTTTGAATATCTTCAAACATTTTAAATATAAAGACTCGAGCAAATTTCAGTCTGAAAAATTAATTGAAGTTAATGTTAATCTAAGCTATATGTCTGATGGTATTAATTTGATAAGAACTAAAAATTAATATTATGACGCCGTAAGTCTTAAGAGTAGATTACATTATTATACATCAGCATATAATGTAGTATAACACAAACTTAAATTGTTTTTAAATAACCATGAATATCAATAATTACCAAATGAATATTAGTAAATTGAAAATGTAAAACTATATTAAGTAGTAGACTTAATATTTTATAATTTACCGGTTTACCGCTGTGTATCGTCTGTTCGTCTACCATCAGTGAGCAATTTTTGATCTGATGTGGTGTTATTTATTTATTTATTTATTTAGGAATTTACGTCGTGAGGCATTACAACATAAGATTATGTATAGTAAAATAGTAAAATATTAAAAAATGAAGTATTTAATATACAACAAATACAAATATAATAATATGTGCTTTAATAGTGGAAAGATCGGAGCTTGCGGTGGATAGGGTTGTTATGACCATATGATGTAGAGTGTGCAGGTATATATAACTGCTCTATATCTTATTATGCAACTTTTAAAGTACTTCTACCTAAGAGAATAATACGATATAAAACTTAAAAAAAAAAATCATTATTTATCATATATTATCATATATTATGTATAGTTATAGTTCTTAGCTTCTCACAATTTCTGAATTCAAAAGTTAAGTGGGCTGCTGTCAGAAGAAATAAGTTTTATCTTTTGATCCAAATTATAAAATAATGTCAATTGTGTCGGGGTTTAATAATTAACCTATATTTTAAATAAATGTTGGATAAATAATAAGTAATAATGATGATCAAAAAATATCTGTTGCTTATAATTTTACAAAATTATCACAAAAATATACCCGAATTTAAAATAAGTATTACAGAAGCTAGCAAATCATAATTTTTTGTTATAGGTACCTATCTGGTTATGTCCAAATTAAAAATAAAATATAATAAAAACTAAAAATATAGTTAAATATTTATCTTTGTGTATTTATGGAACCTTTGTAAAACATATGTTTGAAATATTTTGTCAACATTGTGATTATTGAAGCTTTTATTTATTATTTTAATGTAACCTATATTTTTATTTTTTATTTTTAATTATTTTTTTTCTAATTTTAAACATTTTTGTTTAATCATACAACTAATTTTGGACATGAACTAGCAGATTATTTTTACAAATATCTTAAGTTAAGTTCGGGGGGATGATTACATCATGGATTTAAGACTTATTAAAAGCCCATCAAAACTTTAATCATAATTATACTTGACTTACTATGTAAATTTGGTTCTATGTTCAATATAATTTGTAAACTCTTAGGGGTAAAAGGGTGATTACCTACTTCATGAATTTAAGCCTTATTTTTCAGTCCATCAAAACTTTAATCATAATTATATTTGATTAACTATGCAAATTTGGTTCTATATTTAATATATTTTGTAAATTAACCGTTGAAGATAATATTTCAAATTTTGAATAGGTATGAAATTAAAAGTTATTTGATTGACATTTAAAAATAGTGAAAATAAAAATAATAAGCTTATTATAAAGAAGTAAAAAAAGGTTATACCTACAATATCATTTTTTGCATAAATGCGTAATGTATTTAAGTACTTTTTTAATTACTTTATTTAATTTTTTTAATGAATTTGTTGATTGAAAAATAGTTTCTTAATCCTCAAATGTGTATAATACTACAACATATATTTTAACATACTATGATTGATTACCTAATATTATTATTTTATTTAATTTTTAATATTTATAAATTTAAAAACAGCAATTAATCTTGATTGTGTCAGCGATATTTTTGCTAAGGCGTTATTTGTCCATGCTTAATGTACACTTGTTAGTAATTATTAATTTTATTACCACATTTACTAATATTCCTATACACAATATAGATTATAATGTTTTATATAATTATTATAATTAAATTACTTTATTAAGTTATAACAATTCAGTAAAATCTGATAAGAAACTCATTATATGCGTTAGGGTGCTATTACATTTTAAATAAAAATTAATGAGACCTAAATGGCTAAATATAAAATAAGAACGGAAGTATATAATTTTTTTTTTATTTTAGTTATCTTTATATTATACCTATAAACCTACAATTCGTGATCTAAAATGTATTACGAAGTGTTTAATTATTGGTACTGAATAATAATTGTACTTAAAAGTAAATCTTGGCTAAATAATTATATCGGTATAAACAGTACACGTAAAAAAGGCGTTCAATGTATTTCATAAGTAATGTGTTAAATTATTACCAATCATAATCAGTATAGGATCTTGAAGCCAGGGGGCCTGAATAATAAATGAATGTAGAGGTCCCGCAAAAAAAAAAAAAAAAATACACTATCTATTTATTTCCCTCAAACACATTATAAAATATAATTTAATGTTATTTTTATTAGCTTTAAATAAATCAAGGACCCCATAAAACATAAATCAGAATACGCATAATATACACGAATATTGTGTTCGGACTCCATATTCCTCTTGCACACCATTAAAATCTGCGAGATCTGATAGAAATATAATCATCTTCGTTATCAGAGCCTAAAGTTATGGTGACATAATATGATATATTAAGTATTACGACGAACGAAAGACTGTAAAAAAAAATTATTATCTATGCAATATGTTATCTATTTACGATTTGTAAAAACTGCTACAAATAATATAATAATATTAGATATACTAAATAAGGTGAGATTTATTAAGTATGCTCAGTACTTTTACTATTTAACGAGTATTTGGTGGAGATACAAACCTTTGTTTTTCAAATAAGAACCCCTTTTTCTACTATAAAATATTTAGTGGAATTTTTTTTTTTAAAGTTTTGACGTATCAGAATCAAAATTTGAACAAGTAGTTTTTAAATTATTTATTTTTGTTTATTAAAGCTAAATATTTACTAAGAGATCCAGGATAATGGTTTAAGAAAATATGCTTTAATGGTGATTTGACAATTCTAGTGATAATATTAATCTAACAACATTAGTTATTTATAATAATGGTCCTAGTATAACAAATACTGTATCCAATATTATCTAACATTACTACTAACATCACTTATCTCTTTCAAAATTATTTTATATATCATGAAGAACATATTGTATTACAACATCTACGTTCTTTATAAAGGATCTGAAATCACTCGATTGAATAACTTTATTGAATGGTAAAGTATAAATTAATAATTTTTCTGAACACGATAATGAAATTATAAAACTTGAATGTCGAATCCCATTTAACAATCAAAACGCATTAGACGACAACTTTTAACAACTCCTTGACTATGTCTCTTCTGAAACCACAACTAAAAAAACAGCGTTTTTCTCATTATGATAACTGAATTGTGACGTTTAACCCTAAACTTTAGTGGAGAGCACTCATATTAATACTATATTATTATACGTGTTCATTTATATTCTGCGTCGAAAAAAAAAATAGCTATTGTGCTTTGACGTCTGCAAAACAAAATTCAATAATAATATATCGTACAAAATCACGATTCCAGGATAACATTTATATAATGATGACATGTTAAACGTGTAGGTACGCATCATATATTTTACATATAACCATATTTTTATTATATAATAATATTTATATTTCTGTTACTATAATATCATGCCTTAAAGTATGTTTTAAAACTGTATCGCTATAAATTTAACAATAACATATTATAGTTGATATCAGAGGTTTCATTAAAAGCAGTATTTATCACCTAATAATAATATGTAAGAACGATCATCCCTATCTACCTTCCCCTCCCTGTTGGAATTCTTCCTGTACCGAAGTCGTCAAAAATAGATCCCAACTCTTTAGAAATTTTCGTCGCTCAGGCTCCATGATCGACTTTATTAACTATTTCAACGCTTGTGCCCAGACTAATATGTTATTAAAAAACGAGAAGAGAAAAAAATAGAAAAGTTTTTGTTCAAACTTAAACCCATCTTTCTCCATACAACTCTAGTCAACAGCTAAACGCTATAAAAATTCCATTAACCCTGCCATACGCCCAGATAATGATGATTGATTCGACTCCTCTTGTTCTAAAGTTGCTCCAAGTTATGTCCCCTTTATATCAGAGATTTACCCTCCTTATCACTCTCAATCTTCTTCATTTCATGTTCTCACTAATGTTTTTAATATGTCAGAACTAAATTTAACCATATCTTCACGTAAATCTATTACGTCTGGTCTAGACAATATTTCACCAATTATGCTTAAACACCTTCCTTTAAACGCTTAAGCCTCCCTTTTATCTATTATGAACAACATTTTATCATCCAATCAGGTTCCTCCTTCTTGAACATTTTATCGTGTCATCCCTATCCCCAAACCTAATTCAATTGATTCTTTTCATCCTATTGCTCTCTCTTCCTCTCTTTGCAAAGTTTTCGAATATATGTTGAAAACAAGACTTGATTGGTGGTTGGAATCCAACTCTATTTTACCTATAAATTTGTTTGCCTTTAGGAAGGGAATGAGGAGGATGGAATACCTCGCAATTTTTATTGGTAAAATTTATCATGCTTATAATAATAAGGAATTCTTTGTCGCCACCTTCATGGATATTTGCGGCGCTTTCGATTCCGTTAATATACCACTTCTCATCTCTCATCTTCTTTCATTGAAGGCCCCCCAAATTTTGTAATGTCCTATCCGTTCTCTTCAATTTCAGAAATCTTGTTTTCTCCTCGCCCTTCGATTCGTCTAATATTCAATTCACATTTACTGACCTCCCACAGGGTAGCTGCTTAGTCCAATTCTATTCAACATATATAGAAGTATTGTTGAAAAGCATCTTTCTCAGTCCGGACATAAATGCCTTATTTACGCTAATGATTTAGTTATATTCTCTTCAAATAAACATCTCAACCTTGCTATTGATAGCCTTAATTCTGCCCTGATGAATCTAAGCGATATTCTAATCAAAGTGTCTTTCGATGTTGCACCTGAAAAATGTAAATCGGTCATTTTTACTTGACGTAGATATTTAAATTATCTTAGTACATATCTTAATAATTATACCATCTCTTTTATACCTAGCATTACCTAAATAGGCATTATACTTGATCCTTGTTAAATTGCGTTGTATATCACATATTTCATCACGCACGGCTTTTACCTCTCGTTGATCCAATTTCCTCCAATCCGTAACAAATACTTGATGGGGCTCTCACCCTTCTTGTCTATTATCTATTTATTTGTCTATTATTTGCTCTAAATTGGATTATAGATGCTTTCTTTTTGGATCAGCTTCCTTTTCCAATTGAAAGAAAATTAATAAACTCCAAGCATCATGTCTCAGAGTTATTTTGGGTTATATTAGTTCTACTCCTTCCCCTACTATGGAAGTCGAATCTACTTGCCCACCATTTAACATCAGATGCCGCTGGCTTGCCAGCAAATTTCTCTTTAAATCATTATCCCAAAACGATCACCATATTTTTGATACTTATTACTGACTTTATCTTAACTGGCGATATGTTCCTAAATCTGTGCTTATATTATCAGTTATAGCTCATTCTATCTCTAATTTTCACCAATGTATTAGTAATTCAACTAAACTCCCTCTTTATGAGCAATCTTTCGAATCCCTTATTTCCCCCCTCAGATTCTATCTGATAATAAATTTTTAGATCTGTCTTCCAACGATTTTAAATCTATGTCTTCTTCCTTGGTCAATACAGCTGTTTTGTATTATCTTAATGAACGCTTTTTTAATTTCATTGTGGTTTATACAGATGGATCTGTCTCCCCTTTTTCCGCTGGCTAAGCCTTCTATATTCCTGATCTACTTGTCTCTTTTACTAGTAACCAACCTTCCTCCTACATCTTCTTCCTCCACAGCTGAGTTCTATGCAATCACTGAACCCTTAAAATTAATTCTAAATTTTCCCCCAATAATTACTTAACTGTCTCTGATTTTATGTCGTGCCTCCATGCCTTAAACTTAAACCCATTTAACTCTCATCTATCCCCACTTATCCTTCGCATCAAGTCCCTGATTTTCACCTTAAATCAATTAAATTATAATATTCGCTTTCTTTGGGTTCTCAGTCATACAGGTTAGGTTAGTATACACGGTAATGAAGTTGCAGACCTCCTGACTAAATCTTCATCCAATCTCATTTTTCCTTCTCCTTCTCTACTTCCACATTCGGACTTCAATCTTCTGATAAAACAATGCTCTACCAACATGTGGCTTTCTCTCTGGAACAATCTACCCGCGGGCTTCGTCTCAAGCTATAAAAATATTACACCTGCTGCCAGTCTGCCAGCTTGCCCTATAGACCAAACGCCTAATTTTAATTAACGCACTTAAAATTCTTAATATCTCTTTTAATATCTATTCCATACTTAACACAAAATCTTCAACTGCTATTAAAATTTCTTTTATATTGGATGCTGGCTTTGTCCTATCATATTAAAATGTAATGTATTATGTTGTATTGTGTATAATCAGTAAAAGTTGAACTATCATAGTCGTATACTAGTAGCTAATATATAATAAAAAAAAAAAAAGAATGGTCACGTTTGATTACGCAACATTCAGCCTTATCATTAAACTTCGGCGGTGTGCCAGCGACACGCGTTTTAATATACCACCGGTGTGGTGTGAATAATAATTAAACGCAATATTACCATGTTTAATAATTATTATATAGGCACCCATATAAAATAATATAGGTATTACTTAATAAATCGAGCTTTTATGTATGGGTGGCGCGTGATAGTGCTACGATTTATGGGAATAATATTATTGGAAAACAATTTATATTATTATTATCGTAACTTATTATCATATAATGATATAATAAATTATCATAGTAGGTATGACACCATTGCCGCAGCGTCATCGTGAAAACAACTACACGTACATATCAGTGTTTTCCTTTCGGTACCACGGTTCTTCTGTTGTACAAGTACGTGACACATCCACCCCTTCAACTTACCCTTGACAATCTTGCCAGATTTGTACATCATATATTACTGATACGTTATCACTATTATACTCAAGCTGGTTCAGATGGAAGGTATGGGGATTATCACTCCACACACTCATCGTGTCAAAATATAAATGACATCATAAAATTGTTTAAACAAACATAAAATGACAAAACGAATACTTATTTATATTTGTATTTTTTAAAAGATAATTTACTGAATTTTTTATAATATTCATTTAAAATACATTCTGCAGAAATAATATTAAAGATATCCCTTTCTATATGTACTAAAAAAAGACTCTGTCTTGATGCGTCGAAGTTCCAAGCCATATTTGATTCTCCGCATTGTAGAGAATTAGTATGTAGTAAAAGAAAACCGCTAATAGATGATACTACTAAATAAGATAGAATTATAGTATTCAATTTTAATGACAGATATAAATAGTTAATAGTTGATAAGCGATGACCACATTATGATGTTTAGCACATAGCAGCTGTGGTTGCGTTAGGTTGGGTTTTAGTGACAAGTAAACAAAAAAAAATAAATGCTTACAGATTTTAAAAAACTTGTCGTCACGGACAGCTTAGTGTTTGAAATAGAATATTATATTATTTGTCTCTGAATCATAACTTTATATTATTTTAGCATTATTGTTACGACCAACACTATAAATAATTTATTCTATTCTGAAAGTTGTGATGTATACCAAAGTATAACTTTTACTGAAGAAGTTCTAATATTTAAATTTTTTTTAGTTGTTTACCTTATTCTTGTAAACAAAATTTTGTATCGATTAATTTTTGATTAATATGATTCTAACATATTTCATGATATCAAATAAATGTACATTTTTCAAATTAAAAAAAAATATAGTATCTAAATGTTAAGTTTTAATTTTTTATCAATATATTTTATACATATTTTATTTTTATATTTACATATTTTTATATAGGTACTACTTATTAAAGTAATTAGTACCAACCTATTAATTATTACATATATTTAAATTTTAAAGATTTTTTTTGTTAAACGAATTTTTTGATTTGAATACATAATACATCATACATAAAAAAGGTAGGCAAGTGAGTACCGCTCAGCTGTACAGTAGGTGTCTAGAGAGGTAAGTGTAATGAATGTGTTAAATTTGAATTCAATGATATAAAATAATCATATACGAAAAACGATTCTGAGCGAAGACGGTTAGCCTACATTATCAACTAAGTATATTTTATGATATTATTGCTATTAAAGTAATTTATTTAGTAAAAAATTTTTATCAACAATAATGAAAACAAAATCAAAAATTATTTATGTTTAAAAAGAGTAAATATTTTTAAAATTTTATGATATATAAAAAAATTAAAAAAAATAATTAAACTTTGGGGGCTTAATAAGCAATGGGGGAGGGGAGAGGGATAAACTTCTCCAACTGCGCATATAGAATTGTTGCACAAGCGCACAATTGGATCATTTTTTATATTTAAATAATTCGTATTATACAGTAACATTTAAATAGACACTGATCTCGTTTCTTTATTTTTTAACCCACTATACTGTTGTGTACGTCTACACGACAAATTAAATAAAGTACGTTATGTGAAATAACCGACTCTATCTTTTATTTAGACAATGTAAAACAATTAAATTAACAGGAGTTCGAGAGGTTCGGACAGATATTCTGCTGGACAACTACTGACTCCCCCTGGGCCGAGCGCAGTCGGGCAGGCCCGCTGTAGCTCAAAACTGTCCACGTAGCGGAATGCCCTATCTGCCGACCGACCTCGTTCCCATGGTGATACATGGCTACATATATATATATATATATATATATATATATAAGAAATGCTTACATTACAAATTACTAATACTAAATAACATGGGTTTATAACAATACATATTTTGTTAAAATAATTTAAAATTTTGTTTTTTTTTTTAATTTAGTTATTACCATGCCGTTGTTGTTCTCTACATTCCTGCAACAGTTTCTCAACATCTCCAGTTACACAAATACTGATTTGTGTAATTGTAATCAATTAAGTTTGTTGTATTTACGTACTTACCGTAGCTGCTCATTTATAATAAATTTTCATACTTTGCGTTACCACCATCAATAGGGATTAAATACATTACATTTAAAAACGAAAACCACTGCACTTATGCCACTGATAAAACTGTCTTCCGCAGTCTATGATGGTATACTCGAGTTTAATGTTTAAAAATATTTTGTAGGGTTCCATATCCGCTTGGTGGTGGCCAGACAATTTGAAGCAGAATGGTGGGTTTACCACCGTCACCACGGACATTGGTTCCGTCCTGCTGTCCGCCATGTTCGGCATTGCAGCGATGAGCGCGCTGCTCGGGCCGACGGCCGTCCAACGGCTGGGCACCAGGACTTGTCTGGTGGCCGGTTACTTGGTGTCCGTCGCGTTCGTTACCGTACACCTGTACCCAAAAGTGTCGGTACTGGTGCCCGGTTACTTCCTGATGGGTGCCTGGTTGGGATGCTGGACCGCGTCCCGGACCGCTGTGCTCATGGCGCTCGCATCTAAGATGGCGTACGTGCTGTCCGACCGAGAAGAGTGTGAACTCGAAGGCAATGGTCGGCGAGAGGCGGTGGCCAGGAATCTGGCCAGAGGACTTCAGGTGAGATACTCATAACCACGTATTGCGATAATTGACTCTTAGACGAGTTAAGTGTGTGACCTATTAATACATTTTCTGCTTAATGCATTTACTACCTATGAAATTAGAGGCGGAAATTCATTAAAATTTCAGGGGAATAACATTTTTAATGGGTTCATTTCAGCGGGAGGGGACACACACACTAAAGTTTCGCCAATGCTTCAAATATTTATGGATTTATATAATATTATTAAACACGTCTTATTATATTATATACTTTCTAACTCACCTATTTGAGTTGTCTTAAAGTGTATTTTACGTCAGTTATAATCATAAAATAGTTAAAAACTGTTAATTCTGAATGACAGGAACTCCATTATTCTTACTGAAGGCTTCCTGTATCATGCAATTGCAGCGATGAACCATTTATCTTAATATAAATACTAGAATTGCACCTGTTACTATAAAGACATATTCAATTGTTTGAGTATAAGCTAATACAGTTTATAAGACCTGAACACATAGAGCACGTAAAGATGAGTTGAAAACACGAAACAAAAGTTTATACTATGAGTAAACACGTAAGTATATAGGTCACACGAGCTTTACACTCAAATATTTTATTATATCGCAGATTTCATGCTTAATCCAAAATATATTACTAATTTGATAGGTATCTTTAGAGAAAAATGGGGAGGGGGGAAATGACGACCAGTGGATAATGCCGATCACTAACACCTCGTAAGATCTGATTGCTAAATTTTAGATTTTCGTGTTATTTGATAAATGTTGTTATCAAAACTTAATACCAGATATGTCAAATTGATAAACAGAATTTTTTTTGCCTAAACTTTGTTATCAACTTTTTTTGTAACATCGATAATCTTATTTACCTCTAAGTATTATGAAGATTGCAACTATGTGATCATAATTCACCTAAAAATTATGGTTTTGAATTAAAATACACGTGTTTCAAAAAAAGTATGTAAAAGTATTAACGGACAAAATTGACCTATGTATTTGTTTATTACAATAATTGTGATTTACAAAATACAATAAAGAAAAGATTTTTTTAATTCTAAATATTAATAAATATCTATGTACTGATAATATATTATTTTGATCATAATTTCTATGATTTTTAGAAATTAATATTTTGTCCTAAACTTTTATATGTATTTTTGTGTGTAACTATTACTACTCTGTTATAGGGATAATCGCAATCATTTGCTTTAAAAAAAAAAAAAAAAAATTTACTGCAGTTAATTTTAAAAACCTGAAACTTATGTACATTGTAACCAACAAGTTTATAGTTCTAATTCAAGCAAAAATAAAATATTCGAACCTTTAATTCAGAAGATACTGTAATTCCTGTTTAGGTGGCTGCAGTTTAGAGAAATTAGTTCTCTCCTATATCTTATAATTTATTGGCACCATACGTAGTTCGTAGATAATAAAATAATAAACATACATTATACCATACACATTATTAAATTTTACTCGAATGTTATTGACAGTGTTAAAAAGATATAATATTCGGATGAGAGTATTGCAAAAGTGCAAAAGTATTGTATAATAATATTAATGTGTATTGTAAATAATAGAAATAATAAAAATACAAAGATTAAAAACAGTTTGTTATAGTCAAAAGTCAAATAAATGTTCGAAAAAAAGTCCAATTGTTATATTTTATTAGTCTAAAAAATTGATTAAATTTATTTTACATTTGAATGCACTTGTTGTCTTATACACTTACAATTTACATACATTTAGAAAACAAATATCTTATAAATTATAATTTTGATTGAAAAAATAATCAAAATTGGTCATTGAACAATTGTTCAATCATTTTTCACAGAATATTCTACTAAACTGACTATATTAGTATTTCGATTGTATAACTTTTTTCTGCGTAGATGTTTATTGTTACTTTACGACTTAAGTTTATTCGCTTATTGAATTTATGGCCCAACAAATTGCTTTTTTTCCAATATAGCAACCTGTCTTCTCGGTTTCTTATTGCTTTTTCATTTGATTTGAACGAACTACGCACAAGGTTTTATTATCTTTATTTCCCACACTTTGTGTGGCAAAATGACGTGCTGCGTAGTATCAAAAAATAGATTTATTTCGATTGATAACATTTCACTCGTTGACCTGTAATGAAATATAGATAGAAAGACATTTTCCGTGACCTTTAGGATTTATTTTTTAATTTTGTTGAAGTAAGTAATATTTTAGTTGATTATACAATAACGTTTTAATTACTTAAGCTAGGGCTTAAAAGTAATTGAGTTAGTTTAATGTATACGCGTGGGATTATGAGAGAAACGAAAATAACGCAACTGTCAGTGTGCGTTTTTCTCATTAACGCTATAAAATGGTTTTTCGATTAAATTGAGTTTTACTTAAATTTTTATGTTTATTTTTACTCCAAAATTCTATTATACTTTTATTATAATTTGTGCAGTTCTAATCAATTTTCTCAAATTCAATTTTTACTTAATACTATACGATATTACTAGGTACTATGTAATAATATTATATTGATCTGTAAAGATTGACAGTCATATTAATTCATAATATAAGTTTAAAAAAAAAAAAAATTAAAAACTGAAATTAAAAGGGAGAAGGTAACTGCTCCGCTTTACAGTAGGAGTCGAGTTTACCTTGCCATTGAATAAATCACGCTGTAATAGATGTGTTAAATTTGAATTCAATGATAAATCATTGCATATAGGTACGAACAATGAAACTGAGCGATGGTCTATCAGCGTATTATTATATAGATATATTGCTATTAATCATTATAGTAATTTGTTTTACTATTAGTAATACGGTATAAACTAAAAATAGCAAAATCTAAACGTTTTTTTTTTTTTGAAAATGTCATTATTTAATGTATAGAAAATATACTAATATACGAAAAAAATTCAAATCTTAAAGAAAAATATTTTTGAATTGCTTCAAAATAACTAAAATTTATTTTTCATTTAAGTATAGAATTTTGCCCAAATTTGAAATTCAATTGTCTATAAAAAAAATCATGTTAACTATCTGATATATATATACATAAATATATTTTTTTGGTTTCAGTGTGAACTAATTATGAGGAACGTTGTATTTATCTAAACGTATTTTTGTTTTTATTTATTATAATAATAATATATGTAATAGCAAAATTAACAATTATTTTAATTGTAATAAATCTAAATGTATTCTATACGACACTAAAAATTATTTTTGAGCAATAACAGAGATATTATATAAAAGAAGCATATTTTTTTAATTTTTACCACGATCATGGATAAATAATGTAAAAATTATGTGAAAATAGCTCATTTACCTTAAATTAATAAAACCAATAAAATAAAAATTGAGTTAATATACGTTATTGTTATTGTAATATAATATATTTGTATTACACGATCAGGAAATACCGACAATGCCTAGTCAATATATTATACATTTAAAACATTGCCCAGTCATTGATGAAAATCATTGCGGATTATCATTATTTCTTAAAATTTCTAATCTCTCTGATGATATTGCCTAGTAAATTGTGCATAATAATATTAGTTTTTTATTCTACGCTGCCTTTGTTCTTAATATACCTTACTTCCTCGCGATTATTGTACTATTCGCTCTTCCTTAATCAGTCTCATCATTGCCTTCCGCTGTATTTATGCCGATATTTCATTTATTTCATCATTTTTTAATGGCACAGTTGATGCTCCCAAGATACTTGCACCAACCTCGCCCCGTGTCGCC
Organism: Pentalonia nigronervosa; assembly: GCA_014851325.1. Lineage (NCBI taxonomy): Eukaryota > Metazoa > Arthropoda > Insecta > Hemiptera > Aphididae > Pentalonia > Pentalonia nigronervosa. The sequence goes on along the minus strand of JACXSJ010001644.1, from coordinate 947 downwards.
GCCTACCCAACAAGAAACTACACTCACTTTTTTACATAAGCATCAAAGCCCACCTCGTATAGTAACAATCATCCAATACACAGAATGTTTCGCCAGTTCAATAAATTAGTTTAGTTTTTTTGCCACTATCCAAATATTTGTATCTTACACTTTATAACTGTTAACCATATAACTTGTATTTTTATTTGTCATATGCCTTATAGCAGAAAAATAAATATATTTTATACAAAATTGTAAATCTGTGTAATCCATTTTCTCTCGAATTAACAATGTAATTCGACCATATAATTGTTATATAGGCAGTAGTTAAAAAGGAAATATAATTAAACTTCAGGATAGTATGTATATATGCTATATTTTTATATAAAACTTAATTGTTTGCAGGTGGCGCACGACGTGGGATTGATCGCCGGGAACGCGTTCGTCGCGTACATGATAAGTGGCACGCGGACGGACGACATCATCGGGACCATGTTCGCCAGGGACGGTGGACCTAGAACAGATCGGACCTGCGGCAGCGTCGCCTGCCCGTTGACGAACACGGTGGAAATCAAACTCGGGAACGCCGCCAACTTCTCGTCCAATCAAACGATCGCGTTGGTTGACGTTCGCAATCACATGGTTTTGCCGTGTAAGTACAATATGTGATGACGATAAATATTTTGCGGATGCGCTCGAAATCGGAGGCGAAAAACGGTGAATTTATAGTTTGTGTACGATTGCAAGAACATAAAATATATTATGGTGGTAATATGACGTAGATACTTATCATGGGTTATGGATCATTGGTTTTCAGACCGATTTGTTAAACTAAAGGGCACAGACGCTGCTAGGATGATATAATTACCAGAGAAGTACAAAGTAATTTAATATTTATTAACCCAAGTAGTCGAATATTAAAAATTTATTATTTCAAGCGCAAGGTGTGTTTATATTTCAAAAATAAT
>JACXSJ010001643.1:53072-79106 GCA_014851325.1 Pentalonia nigronervosa | reverse complement strand
AAAAATAATCTAATATAAACTATATAAAAAAATGTTTCCTATTATTAATACCTAATTACATGTTTATCATTAAATAAAGTTAGATTAAAATTATTATAAGTAATGTAAATTTGTTTATTTTAAATGTTCGTATGGGAGCCGTATATTTTATTTCAAAATCAAAAGGAGCCGTGGACCCAAAAAGGTTGACAACCACTGAACTATACGATATTACGATGTATTGCAATTTTTTTTTTCTGAAATCCTAGTCCTTTTGACTAAAATATTACCATATAATAGAAATGTCTCTCTTTAGGCGAACTAACCGTGTACTTTATCGTTACTCGGTCTTGGTAATATCGTGTGATAATAATTGTTATTTGTCGTTATCGGCACGAAAGTTAACCACAGATGTAATATTGCATATTATATGTATATTTAGATAAATATACATTTATACACCAACCAATATTTTAAAGATAAAGATAGGTACGATAATCGACATGCTGACCTGTATTATACTGATGTAGTGGTTTTACTCTTTTAGTTGACCGTAAACCGCTGCCGCAGTCTATGCATAGTGTAAGACGTAAGTTGTGTTTTCAATAAAAATAATAGTTAATAAGAAATATTATATTTACAACGAATACAAAAACAATTTTATATATAATTAATGGATTGATGGATGCTATGAATCAAATATATTTTGTAATATTTTGTAATTTTAAACTTTTAAGGTCACTTTTGATTTTTATTTTATACTTTTTGTTTAATTAAAGACAAAAAAAATAATAATAATATTAATATTACGTTCGTTTATAAGTTTTTTCAATATCTCAATTTTTAAAATTCGTATAGATAGGTATTAAAAAAATTGTTTAATTAATAAATGGGGTTATTGAAAATACAAATTAACAATAAGTATGTACAATAAAATAACTTTATCATAAATTGACGTATTTGTCCTTCAACTTTATAAATAATCTGCAGAAAATATATTTGAGCAACTAATGTGTAATGACTTGTATTATAGTATTGATTTAACAAATAATAAATTAATTAATAAATGAATCAATTCTAAAGAGATCGATTAGTATTCATGATTGACGTTAAATATGCGTTTTGAAATAATATTTTAATATTTAAAAAACAGTTGAACAGTAGTTTTTAATTGAAAATTATACCAGCAAAACGGAAACTGATTAAAATGTAAATGTCTTTAAATCATTAATAATTTATAATCAAGAGTAATATATGATGAGATAATTTGTATAAAGAAAAGTATAGCTCTCATATTATGAAAAAAAAATATTAAGAAATGGAATATGGTATTATAAATTAAATATTTTCATTTCCTAACACGGGTTTTTTCAGTGAGGATTACTTTTTCTTTATATTAAGCCAAGTACACACTTGCAATATTCGTATGTAATCGTAACGCCATTCCATGAGTTGTCGGTAAATGTTGATCGCATCAAAAGATGTTACTTTACGACGTTGTGTTACGCACGAATGTTACAAGTGTGTACCCGGATTTAGATTCTGAGTTAAGCAATGAATGTATTTGTTTTACAATATGTGTTTGTCATTACTTGGACTCAGATTTAAAGGCAATACAAATAATAAAAAAAAACACATTATACATAAAGAGCTATTTTATACATATAAATAAACATTTAAAAAAATTACTAAAAAAATATAAGTTTTCAGTAATTATTTAATTTTTGTCAAAAAAAAAAAAAAGTACAATCATATATTTCGACAAAATGTTTTCGGTAAAGCGTGGTTTTGACTTTAAATATTTTTATACATATAACCTTTTGACGAAATAAGATAAACAAAATGATTAAACAATAGTCGACAAATGTATAGACTAACGATCTATATATCAATCAAGAACACATTTTTAATCTAAAGTAGTGTAGGTAATTTGATAAAGTTTAATAAACTAGCATTGATAAATACTCTATCGATACCTCTATCAATGATAAAACACAGCCATGTGAGTGCATTTCATAGTTATTACAAGTATTTTTAAACATAACATCGACAACGCGTCGTCTTCGTAAACTCTTATCGATTTGTACTCTAAATACGAATACAATTGTTGTGAATAATAGATCATTTAATACAAAGTATATATTTTTTAAAACATATAATTACTGGGAAAAAAAGCAAAAAAAGAAACAATAATAATGTTAACCCAATAGCATAAAAGTAAAATGAAACACATTTTTATATAAGAATTATTATTTCGTCTTAATCCAAAATAAAAAAAGCAGTTGCCTTCAAATTCTAATCAAACTTTGAGAGTAGTTTCTTATAGCAGAATCGTCTTGTTGGTACATTAGGGAGTCAAAAGTAAGAAAAACGGAACATTTTACAAAAAAAGCCAGATTTTAAAAAAATCAATTTTTTATATTTTTTGTATTTTTTTATAAACGAAGAATTACAGAGACAAAATTTTCATAAATATTCATATTATAGTTTACTAGACAAAATATAATTTCAAAAATATTTTAATTCTTTATGCGCAATCTATCGATAATTGAATTCTTTGATTAATGTATAATAAAATATTTATTTTTGAGAAAAATAAACTGAACATATTTTAATACAAAGTTTTTCGTAATTTACTTTCACCTAAATTGAAAAATATCGAAACATATAGCCACAATTAATTTTTATGAGTTTTAAGTTCAAATCTGTATACATTTTTTTAAAATCACATTTGCAAATTATTTTGTTGAAAAATTGTATACATTTTTTTAATTTTAATAGCTAAGAATTGAAAATTAATACAAGTTTTTCATAAGTATTTGTATTTCTGTCAAAAACCTACAAATCTAAAAAAGTAAAGAATATAATATATACTATGCATGATTTTTTTTTATAGATATTTTAAATTTAAATTTTGATAAAATTGAATATTTTATCGAATAAATAAAAATTCAAAAAATAATACACGTGGGTGAACTTAAAACTTTTATGTATCTAAATTATTTTATGTTTTATTGACATTTTCAAAATATTTAGATTTTAGGATATTTTAATATGCAATGATTTTTTGTTGAATTCAAATTTAACATATCCATTATAGTAACTCACTCAATCAAGTATTTCAATTTTTTTTAATACTAATTGTATTTTTAGGATTTAAAATTGGATAGTAAAAATAGATTTCATTAATCAAGCTTTGCTGGGTTATGGCATTTAAAAAGCTATTAACGGAATACGAGTGGAGTTTAAATTCTACAAAGAATAGCACAAATCTCACAACGTCCACAAAATATGATAACTTAGACAATTCAACTAACAAAAAGAAGTAAGTATTTTAATTCTATATGTCAAATAAAAAAAAATAAAAATGTGGTAAAATGTATTTTTATTTACAGGGAAAACTGCAAAAAGCTGTCATGTATGAATAAAAAACTGATTAAAAATAACCATTATGCTAATTTTATACATATTTTGTGCATGCTTCGTCATTGGGAGTATCCATATTACAATCACTTTACCAATATGGTAGCCGGTAGAGCCGGCAATACAATTTTACATATAGTGATATGCTCTACGATGATTTACAAATCCACAGGTAATACATTTTGAAGTAATTGTTTATTGTTATTTTTATGAAAACAATGATAATATTTTTAAACAGGCTATGGACGCACGAAGAAAGTTGCTAAAAATGAAGCGGCTCGAAGAATGTACGAACAAATAATAAATTTGTCAAAAGACGAAATCGATAACGTTCAGTACAAATATAAAATTTCAGACACGAATTTCGACAGCAAAAAGGCATTGGAGAGTTTTACTTCACATGTCATTCTGAAAATCATCAGAAAGTTCTTAGATCGACTACAGTCATCCAATAATCCTTGCATAAAAAATCTAAAAGTAATATATTGTATTGTATTTGGCTACAATAGTTAAAAATAATATAGTATAGTTAAAATAAAATATAATTATTAACATGCAATATTGCATTGTTTTTTTTACGTTTATGTAGAAATTAAATTCATTAGAAAATATTTCGGCCATTGATATGCTAAACACAATTGCAGCAGAAGAAGATTTCGCTCTAACATACTTCGTACGTGAAAACATTTCCGGTATGAAACGAATTCAAACTAAAATTGGTTATCTTTACTATAAATAGGTACACATTTTTTTCAGACGTGGGAATTAGAGTAGAACTACACATAATTGAAGCTATGATGTATGTTGGTATCGGATTTACCACTGTTCAAGCTAAAGAATCGGCGGCTTTTTCTGCTTTAATGTATATAAAGTTAATGTCGTAAACACACCTAATCAAAATCAATACAAAACATCGTTTTAGCATCATAATAGTGCTCAGTGGTACTAAGTTTGAAAAAAAAATCATGACACATAATTGTAGAATTTAGCAACCAATTGCTTGGAATATTTGTACCAAGACTTTAAGTATTTTAAGTTTTTGAAAAAAAATTCTTGTTTTTTTAATTACACTATAAACTATTTCGGAGAAACCTTGTTTTAAATTTTAAATCCTTAGCTATAAAAATTCAACATTTTACACACTTTTAACTAAAAAATAATTTGCAAATTTTCGATATTATGATGAATTTAGGTCAAAATTTTAACTTAAATTGCTCATAAAAAAAAGTATGCCTATGTATTATTAATATTTTTAAACTGTTACTATATCTTACAAGGAATTTTGTATTAAATTTCTAAGCTTTTTGATCCAATGAAAATGTTTTAATCGATATTTATAAAAAAAAAACTAAAAGAAAATTGAATTTCCTTATACCTAAAAATAGCTCAAAAAGAAAATTTTTATGATGTATAGAAAATAATAATTTTGATGTTTGATAAAAATATCAAGTGTCTACAGTTATTCGTTTTCGAATTACAATAAAATAAGAAAATCGTTTCTTGAAAAATCGGTAGTAACATGTGAATATCCAATATCTAATTTCAAACGCACATAAAAAATTTGTTTGAGAATTTTTTTTTTGTGAGAGTTAGAAAAACGTATAGAAAATGTTGTGTTAAATTTTCAAATCTTAATTTCTAACAGAAAATTTATTGTGAATTTCGAATCAAAAGAAATGCAAATTTTCATGATTTTGACGTATGTTTTGGAAATTCTAATTTTAGACGCTTATAAAAAACAATCGTGAATTTACGCTTATTTTTTTTTTAGCTTTCACTTACAACAAGTTATGAGAAACCTTGCATTAAATTTTCAAGTATTTTGACAGAGCAAAAAATTTTTATCAACAATATTAAAAACAAAAAACCGAAAATGTCTTATTCCTATAAATAGTTCAAAAAGAGTAAAATATATTGAAAATTTAATGGTATATAGAAAATACTAATATTTAATGAAAATTTCATATATTTATGGTATTATTTTATGTATTACACTACAAAACAAAATCGATTTTATCAAAAATTTGCTTTCCTAAAAATTTCTAGTTTTTCCTTTTTTTCTCTGACGTGTTTATACACTATTGTGAATTTTTTACTTTTGACACCTCAAAGTACCAACTAAATTAGCTTTCATACCAAAAAAGATGCTGATGAAAAAACTATAAGTACTTTTACTGCCTCAAAACGTGATGGCAGACACAAAAAAAACACACAACATTGTATAATCAATACATTCATCGCTCCGCTCAGAATCTAAAATATGAGTATTTTAATATAAAAAGCAATTAGATAAAACAACTTGAGGTTGACCAAATCAAGTGAAGCAATCAAAGCATTCTTTTTATATTAATTAATTATTTTATTTAATTATAAACAAAAATATTGTACATTTTAAATGTAATTTTATCTTTCAGCAAAAAATAACATAATTAGGTACTAGATATAGAAAGATGTTTACGATCCACGAGGTCAATATAAGCTTAAAGTAATTATTAATATTACCTAATTGTTTTGTTAGTAACTAATTACAGTTTCGTCATTGTCGTGTTCTCCTACTGAAAATAAATCTTTTAATTTCTGTAATTGGAAGCCAAATTAGTGGTCAATATTTAAATGCGTAAGTTAAAAAAAAAAAAAAAAAATGGCAAACAATTTAAAAGTTTGCAAATATGTTTGTTATTTTTATTATAATAATTATTAACTAGGCTTCAGAAAAATTAAGAACGAGCTATTAGAATTTTCTACATCTCATTATGTTTGTATATTTTGTATTATATACTATAATAATATACATTTAAAAAAATTGCTTAAAGTAGCTTATTAGGTAGATATGACATTTTTACATTAACTTTATTGTTTTATTACAGTTATATAAAAGCTTAAAACGATTAATAAGATAATAATATAAATGTATAATATATGACTGTGAATGGTGTAATGAATACCTTCATATAACTCCGATGTCTACTATGTAGGTAACCTATCTACATGTGAATATAATATCTACCTACTATACTAGGTCTATACTACATCGAATTATAGCGATTTAATACAAACAACGTAAGTTTAACATACCGACATCACTAGTTACTAAAAGCTATAACACTATTTTTGTTATAAAATCAATTAATATTTTATAACTCGCCATTAGACGCTTTGTTTCGGAAAACAATAATTATGATTATTTAACGTGATCAGCACAATTATGAGATTTAACAGGTGTGGATATGAACAACGGTGAAGTGTGTAGATAAATATTTTCAGAATCAAAAATATCATCGTGACCGGTCACTGAATCATTACTTCTGGTCATTCTGTTCTTCCGAGGAGCACTTCTGACTAATGTGGTCGCCGTCATTGGGACACGCATACGTGGACACGAGCTGGCGGCGTCCCAAACCGCGGTTCACCACGTGTGGTACTGTTTTTTCGACCATGCTGCCAACAAAATAACAAAAATGTAATAACCATATCATTAAGTTGTCATATAGGACAAAGAGTGTGTAGATGTTGTCGGGATGCACCGACATTATATTTAATCGAAGGAGCTGCGAAGATATAGAGCAGTATAGACGGTGTGACAGACTCGTATGATGGTAGAACGAGAAGTCGTGTTCAGAGTATATTATGCAGAATCTTAATCGGCTAAATAACTTTTATGAGGGGAGAGGCTTTTCTTTCACACCGCCCCCTTTAATACTACCATGTACATTTGTATCTACTCACAACTTCTCTAATACTTAATAGTGTCACAAAAAAAAAAATAACTCCATTATAATTAATTAGGAATAAAATGTGAAAAGTTCTAGACACTTAAAATTTAAAATACTTAAACTCAATTTTCAAAATTTATAAAGTTTATTATATTTATAAGGTTATAAATTTAATGACCAACAAAGCTAAAAAAATTAATATTAAATCGAGAAAAAAAAATTTATATTTATAATTAATTTTTATAAATTTAGTTAGGCTTGGTTGTCCTTAAATCCTAATTTAAAGCAGCCCTTTTATAGAATATTAGGCGTGTAGTTGTATGTCCTGAGGTTCAACCTTTAATGACAGTTTAGGATTGCACTGGTTTAGCGTACTATCCGTCCATCGACTGAGTAAAGAAAAAAAGTAAGGAAGTCTATACATTTGGTTTTACAAATTATTTAGTGCTATATACTTCCAGTTTCAATATTCTAGTAAACAATTTCGTAGAATTGTCTTGTTATCATCGAAATATCAGATAATAATAATATTATGTAGTATTGGGAAACATGTGGAAAAAAAGAAATTGCGAAGTACGGATTAGAGCAAATGTTCTCAAAATAACCGAGTGTTATAAAAACCATTATTGTTACAAAAAAAAGTTATAATATGACTTAGAATTTGTGCATAACAAACAATTTTTTAATGATTTTCAAATTTTGAATAGGTATTCTTTTTTAAAATCATTTTATACAAAGTGAATTTAATGTAAAACAAATAAATTATTTCAAAAAATTTTTCATATTAAAGTTGTTACAAAACAAAATATTTGATAAAAAAAATTATATTTTTTATTATTTTGATTAAATATTTTACTTTTTACATTTTTCAGTTGAAAACATACATTTGTGATTTCACATTTTGAAGCAAAACATTATTCGGAGTATTTTATTATGTAAAAATCAAATTTCACACAAGTAATAAATTAGTTATAACTTTGAAATATTTAAAATTTAGATAAACAGTGTACCAACATTTTGCAGGGTATGCCTGTTATCAAAATTCAATTTTTATGTATCGAGGTACTCCAAAAAATGTTCTTTTTTAGAATAAAGAATTTATCATGCACGTTGTCATTAAAAAAGGAAAAAACTTAAATAATTTTAATTTATAATGATCAAATATAGTCAAAAATATTTTTATGTAACAATTTAAAATTATTTCAAAACTTTTAATATTTTTTGAAATAATGATTATATATTTGATAAAATAATCACTGGCATAATATGTATGTACATGTGTATTTTTTTAATAAATGGTCTTTGTTACCAAAGTTGGTTTTACAAAATCTGGGATTATGAGAAATATTTTATAATAACACTCGTATCAGTTTTCACGAAACATACCTGATGCAGCCAGGAATAGGACACACCGTCAAGCACAATGTGCAGCCCGTGCACGAGTCGGGTTGGACGTGGACGGTATGTGATTTCGGGTCCATCGCAATCGCCTGGTAACCAGAATCGTTGCAAGCCATGTAGCACTTGCCGCAGTTGATGCACGAGTCCTGCACACAAAAGTTTATACGATGAGTTACACAAAGAAGCTCGCACAAAAGTCAATCGTCGAATACAAATCACGTGACGGTGGAATACTCGAAAGCGGAAATTTAACCGTATAGAAACATGTATATTTGGTCGGTCTGCGAGCACATTTTCACTGTGGACACACAACCGACTGAATAGAACCCAACAAGAAACGTGTACAAGATTTCCGGTAATGAATCGGTAAAGTTTGAACCCGCCTCCCCCCACCCCTAATTTACATCGGTAAAATCTTAAATTGGAAAGTTCAATTTGTAAGCAACTATTATAGTTGGTTTCTGAAATATATAAGCTCCTATTAAAGTTAAGATGTAGGGAGCTAATATGAAATTAGTCCTTACGTTGAACTTATTTCAGTCACGACTTAGCTTCAAGAAACTTATTAATTCCAAAAGCTAACAATAAATTACTCAAACATTAAGCTCCACAACTTACAATTTACCTGGTGTAACTTGAACGAAGTAAGAGGGGAAAAATTCTTACTAACCTCGTTAACCAGGGCCACGACCTGCGCGCGACGATCGAGCGATTTGTACGCGCCGACTGCTTTGAGCGAGCGGCCCACGACCAACTCCACGGGCGTCGACCCTGCGGCCAGAACCAGGTCGTCATCGATTTTCTCCGGTTCCGAAACGGTTCTCGTCGGTTCCGGTTTGCCATCAGCTCCGTCTGACTTGGTCCCCTGGATCGTGCCGACCATGTCAGCCGCCGCGCAGGACGCCTGCTCGCAGCGCCTGCTCCGCAAGTACGGTCCAAACGCCGATTTACCGCCGCTCCGGTCGGCCACCACCGCCGTTGTCGATACGATATCGTAGTCGTCGGACAGGTCGATCGTGTCCTTGACAAGCGCGGCCGTTGGGCGACGCCGTTCGTCACCGCCACCGCCGTTCGTGTACAACAACGCCTTGAGTCCGGTGATGTAGTCCTGGACGATGGTGAAGTCTTGGTTCTGGACAGCACTGCACACCTAGGCGAAATTAAATAAGATTATGTACTCCGCGGGTACACGATCGTCCTGACGGGTTTATGCCAAAATAGTAAAAGTATACCTATAATGAAACCATACAGGTGATAATCGCAAAGGTAAAACAAAAGCAAACTAAAAAAGCGAAATCCATGACAAGAAAAAAAGTCTATTTTTCATATCAAAATACACATAATTATTTGATTTTAATTTCACTATTATTCCTTTCGCTGTCTTTACTTTGAGGTTATCGTTTCACCATTGCAGTTTTCGCTATTTTTGACGGATACCGTCCCGACCACGACCATGGTATACCTGTACGACTTTGGCGCCGCAGTACAGGTACTGAAGCGTTGCCGCGGCACTGTCCACGCCACCCGTGGCCATTATCTGGATAGGTGGTCCTCCGTCACCACCGTTCGCCACGTCCGGCCCTAAAGCCCGGGACAACGATGACACGGCCCGCATACCCATCGGCCGGACGGCCGTGCCTGACATGCCGCCGTACGTGGTTCGTGGTATGTCCGCAGTGGTTCTGCCGACTCCCGGCCACGGTCGACCGCCGTAACCGGTCACGTCTAACGGGCCGAGGGCCGAGACCGTGTTGACCGCGGTCACTCCGTCGGCTCCGCCCAGTCGCACGGCCGCCCGGGCCACGGCCACTACGTCCGTAACGTTGGGCGTGATTTTCACGAACACGGGCACGGCTGTTGGTGTCCCACCGTCACTGGCCGGTCGTACCGCCGCCCGCTTGACCCATTGCGAAATGTTCTCCACCAATACCGGATCCTGCACGGGACACACGAAGTAACCGATTCAATAAAATTCGTTAAAATTCAATACGACTTTAAATATTTCATACGGTTCAATATGAAAATAAAAATTGAAAATGTTTAGCAAAAAATTACCTCGACTTATCATATTCACAGACTAAAATGAGATGGACGTGTGAATTACATCAACACAATTTTATGTAAATTTTTTACATATTTAAATAAGTTAGGCATGTATTAATAACTCGCATAAAAAATATTTTTTTTAGTATTAATACAATCAGTATGTTTTAATTGTACATATATCTACTAGAATATATATTATATCAATTAACATCGACTAAACATTCGTCACGTTTCATTGATAATAAAAGTTCTATTAAAAAATATCAATTAAATTTGCTAAAAGAAACTATCACAGCTTTAATTTATAAGGAATTTAATGAGAAACACTTAAAGTTTATTTATAACTTATCTGTTTTATTTTATTTTTAGTTAAATATATTATTTATTTTTAAAACATGAGCATTTAATTTCATAAGCACAACATCAGATATAAGCAAAATTGTTATATTATGTAATATATAATATTTTTTAATATAATTATTGTTTTTAAATTAACCTAATTTTTAAAAAAATATAATATGATTTAAAACTGTTTTATATACGTGTTTAAATTTATGTTGTGAGTATATTAAATATTGATGTACATAATATTAAAAGTTAGACTAGAATTTATCTATTAATTAAATTTTAGATTTTTGCATAAAAATCTACTTTATTGTTATTAAATGTTACTTTTCCTTATTACAGTTGTATATATTACAATTATGAGTTATGTTTAAAGTTAGTTAATAATAACTGATCCCTGCATGAGCACGAGCTTAGACTTTAGAAAGTACTGCAATATTGTAAATCATTATAAACTATAAATTGTACTGATTTTTTATTATTGCAATAAATAAATAATAAATAACATCTCATTGGTCATGTTATAATTGTGTTTCATTACCTGGCCGCACGCCAGACCCATTCCAGATTCGCCCATACCGTGAGGACAACTCAAATTCAGCTCAAGCGCATCAGCACCTGCGTCGCATGCCAACCTAGCAAGTAATGTCCAATCGTCCTCGATATACGCACACATTATGCTGGCAATTAGGATCTGCACCGATGTCGTTTTGCACGTCATTGACGTTGTCATCATGTCAACCGGAAAAATGAAAAACCGTCAAAAAATCCACAAATCTGACATTTAATTAAATTTAAAAAAACACATAAGCTCATCCTCGTTTTTTTCATTTAATAATGAATTTATTAAATTAATGTACGTCTTTTGGAATTCTTTTGGAATTTTTAAGTATAGGTATTAACTTAAAGGACCGTATTTTAAATTTTTTAGATTTTTTATACCATTTATGGGATGTTCTGTACGGTGATTTAAACTTCTTATTTTGACGCAAGAACTAATTTTTTTTTCAGTAAATTATCAAGTGGATAATCTTTTGAAAATGTTGATTCACGTCAACATGTATCTAAAATCTAGTACGAGTAGTTTCTAAGTTATTACAATTTAAATGCAAAGAATATTCCTTAATCCTTTTTCCTTAAAGATGGTTTTACAAAAATATAAAATAATTTTATTTGTATATAATTTTTATTAAATTCTGACAATTTTTAAATTTTTACAAATAATAAAATAATGATAGATTGATGTTAGCTACTATAATATTCAAATTATCAGAGCTCCCAATCACTATATCTTTCAAATACTTATATAGATCAAGGTTTTCAGAAGGGTCATCGGCTTCTCAATTTATAGAAAAAAGGCATGATTTTCATTTAAAAGGAGAAAGTGGGTATCGCCACAGAGCACTTATTAAATGCTAGTATACAAAATTTAAGTATTTAAAAATACGTTTAAAATAAGTTCATTATTAAAAAAAAAGGCTAGTGATCATGATTGTTGAATCACTGTGTAACTATATACTCACGTGTTTTGGAAAGTCGCGTTTCAATTCTTGAATTGAACGCAACCAGTATGCGGCCGTCTTTTCCGAAATCAATTCAATGTTCAAAAAAGCGTTTCTAGCCACGTCTGGGTCTCCGGCGCCGACAGTACCAGGTCCTACACCACAAGCAGCCGAACCTACTCCTACACCGTGACCACCTAGTCCTATGATACGTGGTGACACGTTCGTTACCAAGTCCTTGTCTAGTCCAAACGTTTTGGTGACGGCAAACGCCCAACCAGCTTGGAACGCTCGGCGGATCATTGCAGCGCTCGTCGTGGGTGGTGCTGAGGCCAGTCCAAATGGATTCATGAACCGCAGTCCACACATCCGGACAGATAAGTCCACGTCATCGATTGCTGTTCGGAATCCTGGCAGCAGTGGCCTCGAAACTGATGTTTTATGATTTTGGACTCGGTAACCGTACAACTCCTATTCGAAAATATATGCCATATAACATTTTTACATAAATAATGTCCGTCACACAGAGTTAGACTAGGCCAATGTAGTCATTTGTTTAATAAATATAAATGATATAATCATGCGATGACCTAAACCATTACTAGGTGATGCACTAGACGTAGCTATAGTGAACAAAAAACTTTAATAGTAGTGTGATTTTTCGACAAAAAGTTATTTATTATTTAAAATATTTTAATGTTGCACATGATTGTGATCAGTACATAGTTAAGTAATCTTATAAATACACGGACTTAACAGTCTGGTTTATGCGGTCTTACAGAATACATGTATACTTTATAGAATCAATATGTTTACCTGCAGATACAGGTGCATATGATACGCTGCCGTTTTTCCGTCGTTGGCCGACTCTACCGTGGTTTGCGACGAATCGGCTGTAGATCCTGTTGCGCAAGAAGCGTCACCACCGCACCATACTGGTGGTGGAGTACGCAGATCCTGTTCATCGTTGGATACTCTGTCACCATGGTTCGTCCACCACTCACAGCGACCGGTTTGAGGGTCCACGCACACTCGTCCGGTGCATCTGTCTACCCTTGCATATGGCGCCAACGCTGCCGCCACTAAATGTAAGCAACAAAAAGAAAATTGTATAATAAATTCGTATGATAAGGTTCAGGAGTAAATAATTTTTAATATCGAAACCAACCCAAATCCCTTTCAGTGACATATTTAAAATTTAGTCTTGGGTTGGATATGCATTTATCTAGATATCACTAAGTCGAGAGGAGCTGCGCCACCTCACCTCCTGAATTTCCTTAAATTATAGTCACTCTATAACATAATAAATACTAAGTACGTTACCATATTATATATGATATAATGTTACCTAAGAGATTAAATGTTTTGTTAAAATTTAAAAGTGATCTAATTTGGATTTAGTTATTGCACTGAAATTGAAATAAAATCAGTGTCTGCGTCGCACTGGCCTTGTCGTCTGTTGCAGTATTTTACAACAATTTCGTAGAAAGTCGAAAATCAAAATGTTGTTCATTTTGAAATGAACATTATTAAATTATTATAATAATACGTATTATATTCTAAGAATAAATTTGTGGTTATCATGTTTATTTTTCTTACTGGCTGATTTATATATAATTATATGCTTCATATATTTATCTGTAAATTGGTTATTTCTTTAGTACGTAATCGATTTGCTAGTTGTGCTATAGCTAATTGTACATAAATAATAATTAATATATCAAGTTTCTTTTCTCAAATCAACATTAAGGCATAACATGTGCATTCATTATTATTGTACTTGAAGTCACTGATCATACATAACCAAGGACTATCAAGTGTTATAAAAAATGCATAGAATATCTATCAACCCCTTCTCTACCTCCCCTCACTACCAATCATAAAAAGATGTCTCTTGAGAAACCAATTGTTAGAAACTTACCTTCTTGCGGTAACCGCGAGCCGAACGCCGAGATGACACAGTCGGCGCGTAACACGAACAAGTTGTCGGCTGAGTGGTCTTCGTCATCGGTGGAGCTCTGCAGTGGTTCCAGATCATCTACGTCCGTTCGGCAGAATTGCACGGCTCGGATCCGATTTACACCACCTCCCGGGACTTTGCGGAACAAGAACCGGACCGGCTGCGAATGGGGCACCAACTCGCAACGCTCGCGCATCGCTCCTTCCAGTTCTTCCGGGACAGCGCGAATGTCGGGAGTGCCACGTCGGAAGACGACGCGGACACGGCGAGCGCCGCACCTAAGCGCGACCGTCGCGCAGTCCATGGCCGTGTCACCGGCGCCTAGCACCAACACGGTTTTGCCGCGGAAATCCGGAGGTAGGGGCGTGGTAGACGGTTTCGGCGTGCCGCAACCTCCATCGCCGGTATTACCTCCACAACCGCCGCCGCTACATCCTCCGCGGCCATCGGGTAACCGCTTGGAGTATCCCGAGGCTTGACGCAATAGCCATTTGGAAGTGTACACCCCCATATGTTGAGCAGTGACCGTCGTGCCACTGACGTCGACGTCGCGGAAAAGATCAGCCGGAAGTTGAGGCTCTGGTAGGCCGACGCCCACGAACACGGCCTGCGCGCCATTCGGCCCGTCTAATATGTCCTTGAGGAAGTGAAAATAAAATATATTCGTAAATCGTCGTTCGAAGAATATTTATGACGTTCGATTTTCGTTATGACCACAATATAGAGTAAACCTCCTTAAGACGGAATCGCTCGGTACTAACCGATTTTTTTGTTATAAAGGGGTTTCCGTTATGGGGGGAGTAAATAATTATACACAGGTTAAAAGAGTGAACGATGCATTTGTTATTTTTCTTCTTATTAGAGCTTCGTTATATGGAGATTTTACTGTCATCTGTAGGTTTAATGATAATGTATAGATACGCACCTTTAGTGTAATGTCACCGGGTCTACTGTCGTCGGTGGAGGAAGAATATAGCCGACGACCGTATTCCAGGCGGACGCCACCTCGACTGTGCTCGACCATCTGCTCGATTTCCCAACGTACCGCCCGCCACGGTAACCGGTACTCAGGTATCTCAGAGGCGCTATACATGACAAGATACGACATTTGGTGATATTACCGTAACAATAATATGATAACATGATACAGTGAACTGTAATCAAGGAACGATCATTGAACCAAAAAACTATAGTGCCACTATAGAGCCGAATGTGATATCGTTTCATTATAATTTTATTAATAGACATAGATCTATTATAACTAAAAATTTGTTTGCTATGCATAATGATACGATTAAAAAGAAAATTATTGCTAATGAAATCAAAATGACAGCCTTTTATACAGTGGGAGGTGGTACACTTTTCAATGCATAAATTGTATACAATAATACACGTTCCATATATTATTATTTTATAGTCTGATAAAATTATATACCTACTGGCTAGACTGCATTATTTTGTTTTAATATCCATTACTTTTATATGTTTAGTAAAACAATTTTATACATTTTTCATAATTAACCTAAATATTTTGAAAATATAACCATGCATAGAAAATAATAGTATACGTCAGGGATGGGTAACTCAAAGTTACTAGAGGGCAAATTTTTAAAACTTAAAAATCTAGCAGGCTACAGAGTATAGAAGGCATAAAAAAGGTCATTACAATTTAAAATTTGAAACACTATAAAACACTGAAAATAATAAAATCAATGCTATCGGCCAGCGTAACACGACGGATACGACTAAACTGACATGGCAAAATAAGTACCTATTAGCTATGTTAACTATTTCTCTATAAATATATATTTAGAAATGTAAATTTCTTCTGCTGTGCCGTGTATGAATTTGGTATTTTTTTACTCATGATTGTAACCAGAATGGTTGTTTTTTAATGTAAAACATTTTTAACAAATAATTTATGTAGCTTCCTCTTAATAGATTACGGAAAGGAGTTACCAGTTTCCACAAAAAATATACTTTTCATTTTCCACCATACGAAAAATTATATTGGATAGCATTTGAATAATATTGAATGATTATAGGAATTAGAGAGGTGGACTCTATTAACTATTAATTAAACAAATGAATAGATAAAAAAAAATTAATTATTAAATTAAATACATAAATTGTTCATTTATGCATGATAATATTTTTGTTTAAAAAATATTAAAAATTGAATACCGGGATCCTCATAATAATTGCAACGTATTCTTACCATAGTTAATAAATATTAAAAATATATAGGCAGCAATTTGTTTATAGCGTACCATTTAGGTTCAAAGTTTATTGGAATTCGTCAAAATTAAATATTTTTTGGTAAATAAGTTGATTATTTTTTCGTAAGCCGTATAATTATAATATAATGCAAAAAATAACAGTTATAATATGTGTAATTGTGTAATACATAGGTATCCTGTACCTACATTGACTACTTTCATGATTTTAAAAGTTGTAAGATATTGTGAAAAAGGGAATGGTATACTTTTGACGGAAACCGGCTATGCCCGTACCCCTATGAACTTACCTAAGACCACCGGCGTAGGCACCTGATTCATAGACCGTTACGCATCGGTACCCAAGTCGGTTCAGGTACGTGGCGCACGTCAGTCCCGCCGGACCGGCGCCAACCACTGCTATGGGCGCAAATCTGCTTTGGCCACGGGCTTTTAGCGGAGGGCCATCTTCGCGTTCCTCGTCATCATCGCCGTCGCTGTCTGAAGAAACGGCCGAAGGAGACACTGACATGTTCATGAACACCTGCACATACACGTTATATTCACTGTAAAGCCTATTTCTCTCATTCAATGTTTTTCTTCTTTTATATTTATGTATATATGTATTTAATGACACATGTGATGTCATCAAATGTTTGGAGCGAGTGGTAGTCGGAGATGTGCCGCAGCCACCAGATACGGTCTATAGGAAAGTATGATGATATATATATATATACTTCTTCTTCTTATACAGGGGTCGGACGTCCGTGGTATGGCCAATACCACCTCATACAACTTTTATTACATGTGCAAAGTTACCGCTATTATTATTATCGAGGATAATAATTTATTATATTACATTTCATGTATGAAGTTTTTATGCCGAAAAGCTTTTCTTCGTACCAACTTTAATTAATTCGCATGCATAACAATATAATTTTATTTATCCCCTAATTTGTCTTTTTCTTTGTTTATTTACTATTTCCCATACTCAAATTTCTGCATTTCTAACAAAATCCAGGGAACTCCGACTTCGGTCTCGGTCCCTGGTTGGCGACCTTACCTCATTATACCTAGTCGTTTTATAACACTCCACAGAACTGAGTCAATGAAAATGTGACATGTTACAAAGTTCAATAAAATACATTAAAAATTAAAATTGTGGAGTCCACGTTGGTGTTTGATATAGCACCCGTCTTAGAGACTCATCGAACCAAATAATTGATGGTAGAATGTAGAACAGCATAACTGGACCTAGGGCGAACGTTGAGTTATAAAAAACACTTTAGAAATGGTAGGGCAGATGACTCAATTTTATTAATCAGAAATCCAACAAAAAAAAACAGTAATCACAGTCCGCCTACTTCCAACCAAAGAATATAGGCCAAGCATACTGAGGCAATGGGTCACAATCATGTGGCACGCAAAGAATTTTAAGTACAAAACTTGTAAAGCGCAAAGTTTTTTGCTGAACTCTATCAATCTGACATGAATCATCAACAGTACGTATATGGGAATCTAAGGCAATGAGTAATGATACCATATTCAAAAATCGGGCAAATAAAGGCACAAATTAATAACGCTAGACAGACGTTTTTATAGCTGAAAATCTTTAGCTAGTCTCATAACAAAAATTATTAACGTACACGTAAGACACGACACAACGCTGTGTAGTTGTGTGAAGTTGGTAGTTATATTGCAAACACGGGTCGTCGTTTCGACAACTATTATAGTCGATCAGGACTAGGGACGTCTTTTTTCCACTAAAGACTATAACTAGAGTACGAATTTTAAAGTACATGAAAACTATAGAAAAAGCATTTAAAATAAGGCGATAGAGCTTTGAAAAAATTTAAAAAGAGTTCTTAAAAAAAACTATAAGATCGGCTTTTTAAAAAAAAATTGTTTTATTAATAGTATGTAACTAAAAATGTTCTTTCAATATTGGTTTATTTGTTCATTTTATAAACTATTTTAGATGATTTATACAAAATAAATGAAATAATATTTCTAAAATAATTTTCTTATACCCCTGAGTTGCATAGCATGATTAGAATTTTTTATTAAGTTTCCAAACAAAAATCTTCAACGGTGAGACAAAATTTCTTTATATTTAGACTAATGAAATTTAAATTAAAAAATAAAAATACTATTTGCATGTTTTTTAAATAATAGTACACTAAAATTAATTAAAGCTCTAAACAGATCTTAAAAAAAACAAAAAAGCATAATATCTAAAATCAACCAAAAAAAAGGAAATTAAAATGATGTACATAATTTATTCTGCGTTACCTATATGAATCACATTTATAACTGATAGATGCTTCGTTTTGAAGTAGTAGGAAAAAAACAAATACCATAAAAATCGGTTCGTTAGATATGACTAAAGTTCACGAGTGGGTAACCGTGATATTTTTCGTCGATAAAGCCGGGTTCCCACCATACCGTGTCGAGTTATGATGAATATATTCTTACTCGAATGTAAACATAAAGGTCGGTAACGAATCACCTTTATCCATACATATTATTCAATATACAGAATACAACGTAGTATAGCGGAATCCCGGCTTTAGTGATATGTCACCAACGTTATGTTACCTGTAGCTATTCAAAAAACAAAACACGGCACGGCGATCGAGTACGGGATTTTTATTGTATAGCTTCGGAAGCCAACTGTAAGACATACCGTCGATAATTCGGTCAGTAGATCAACGGTAGAAACACGCAACACTAACCTCCAGACAAAATTGCTGCAATCCACCTATGTTGATAGGTCCGCCGTCTGATCCGGCCAGATTACAGGAACCGGCGCACAGCTCACTCGTCGGGCACACCATGCCGCAAGACAAGCCCACCGGGTTGTCCGACAGGATCGTTTTGGCAGCTCCATAATAGTTCTGTGGAATATACATATTGCCGTGTTATATAATAAAATTATTCTTTTTCGTCGTATATAATATTATGGATAATTCTCGTGTAATCGACGATAATTACAACGGTCAATGATGCAATTTATTATTTTATTTAAAATGTATAATAATAATGATGCACACGGCCAGAGAGTAAGTAGATATTCAAACACTTTTTTGGTAAGTATGCATCGATTCGAATAACATCCATCTCGCTTAGTTTCTATTGGCATCTACAATTATACTATTATATTTTATTACGACAATAAGAATACACTTTTGCGTATTACTTATATTATATAATAAGCAACCAAGTGCTTAAAACTTCTGAAGTATATAAAATTTGAACATTTTATAAATTTTTAACTATATACAAAACAATTTGCAAATGTTCAAAGATGAATTTTGTTCATAATTTGAAGTTTAAATGCTTATAACAAAAAATTGTGCGTATATAATTTTATTATTTTTGATCTACTATTTTAACGACTTATGAGAAATCTTGTATTAAATTTTTAAGAAATTTTACCAAACGAAATTTTTTTTATTGATATTTAAAGAAACAAAATTTAAAAAACCAAACATTTCTGAGGCCTAAAATTAGCTTAAAAATTGTCAAAATATTTTTAATTTTTTTTTTTTTTTTTTTTTTTATATAGAAAATTATAATTTAAACATTTTGTAAATATTTCAAACGTTTTCAATTATTCCTTTTTAAATTACATGAAAATAAGAAAATCGTTCCCGAAGAAAACTAGTGAATATCCAATGTATAATTTCAAATGTTTATAAAAAAATACTTTGACTTTCCGGTAATTTTTTTTTTTTTTTAGAAAAGCAGAAAAACTTTTAGGGATCCTTGTGTTGAATTTTCAAATCTTAGATTTGAATAAAAAAATTTTTATGAATTTCTTAATAAAAAAACCTGCAAAATTTTGTAATTTGTACGTATTTTTTCGAAATTTCAAATTTAGATGCTTATAAAAAACTATTAGAGACTTACGCTCAAATTTTTTTTTAATTTTTACGAAAGACTTGTAAGAACCATTAAAAAGAAAATTACAAGTAGAGTCATTCTGCTATATATAGATAATTTCAAGTATACGCAGCACATCATCAAGTAGGTAATGGAATTGTTAAGAATTTGTTAAATTTGAATTCAATAGTTTCATTATTGCTATTAATATTAATTATTTTAGGTAAAATAATTAAAATTTTTATTAGTAATACAGTAGATTGAACCTATATTTTTCAAAAACATCGCATGCAGACGTATAGTAATTATCATTAAAATATTTTATCATACATTATAAAATGTAACGAAAGATAGTACCCAAATTACAAATATATACACGTATTTTAACAATCTAAAATTTGTTACATCAGATTACGCCGAAAAACAACGATAGCGGTACCACCACCACAACCTTTCCATCGTCTTTAGTCATTGTACCGATTGTAGAGCCATACTAATTATTAAACTTTTATGCTGGCCAATTATTATATATTATTATTTTATTATTAAAACGACGGTCATCCAAGCAATTTCTTAATACTCTAGTCAGGCGTTGGTATATATTTATTTTATCTATTTGATATTTCCATGCAAAGGATTTTTTTTTTATGATTTCATCGTGCGTATTCAACAATTATTACAAAGGAGTAGATTCTACGAATCCCTGACGGTTCTTACGGTCATTAAACAAAACGACATAAAAAAATAACGTAACAATGAAAACCGTTTTTTTTTTTTAATATGAATAGTGTCGTTGCGTTTGGTTTTCCTTTTGTTCTTAATTATTTTTATTGTTCTTATGTACTGTACATTATCATTCTATTTGTCCGATGAGATTCTGTGCTGATATTTTGTTCTTATTATTATTATTTTTCTAAGACGTGAACCATTTTATTGCGTGGTCCAGAATTTTACGACAACACATGCTTTCTCCGATGCACGTAAATTGAAGACCGAATAATTTATCCAATTTTTAGTAATATTTTTTAATATTTCTCATTCACTACTATTTATGTTGGACGTGTATACTTACATGTCTATGTGTAATCCACATCATGAGTATTTTTATAAAAAAAGGTGTTTTTTTTATGATGTAAAAAATCATATAGTCTCTGATATAGACTACAATTACATCTGGACTATAGGTCGACGTCAGTAACCAAAACGTTACAATTAATATTATTGTTATTAACTTATAAGTAAATATAACGACTACAGGCATACTGTAGAACGGTGCCTATAATGTAAATATTCTAAATAACTTAAAATTGGTCTAATTATTTTCAAATTTCATTGTGCATAGACAATGATAATTTATGTAAAGGTGTTATGTTTCAAGTTTTTATGATTAAACTATGTTTTTGAATTACAAAGAAATATCTTAAAAGAAAAAATTATTATTTTTTGTTTAGATATTCAATTTTGACAAAATGTATGGATACTTTAAATATTGACAAAAAATAAATGATATTATGTATTTTGTAATTATTTGTATATTGTTGCGTAAGAACAACTTATGAGGAACCTTGTATTACATTTTCGAGCTTTTGACCGAGAAAAAAAATTGTTTTCAACATTACCTGGTTAGCGATACTTGTGATAAACGACTTTATATCGATGGACGTCGGACACGACAGCTGGCACGGCGCATGTGCGCATTTGAGACAACGACGAGCCTCGCGAACAGCCGCCCGCTCGCCGCCTCGCAACGTGCTAGGCTTGATGTCCGTCCACCACCTGTTCCACAGGCCGCCAGCACACCCATCCACGACGCCCGCGGTATCCTGCATACAAATGAATAAATACGGTAATTCACGAGTCAGCAATTTAAGTATTTAAGTATACATTAAGTATCACTTATGCAATAAAAAAATTTTATAACTAATGATCTGTAAAACCTTTTAATAAACAGTAAACACTTAATATTTAAGAAACGCAATAATATAAATCTCAATGGCGAGCTAATAACCTATATGTTTAGAACCTTAAACTTTAAATAAAACAAAAATAATGATAATAATATAGTATAATATACCTACTATTGTATTATTACCTAGCGAATAATCCAAAAATACAACTTTTTATGTACGATTTTTGAGAAAATTGTATGTAAATTATCAAAACCACTATTTTATATTTTTTGATCACTCATAACTCATAAGTCAAAATATTGTCTCGGAAAATAAGATATCAAACAATTTGAAATCCGACACAAAAGTATGACATTGTCTTTTGAAATTATCGATTGAATATGATACAATGTCATACCATATATTCATGCGCGTATATTTAGGATGAGGTTGGTCTAGGTGGTAATTTCCCCCAGCGAGACTTTTCAGGGAATAGCCATGGATTTTTACAAATAAACCATATTATTTTAAATACATATTTTGTATTTAATTTAAACGACTTTGTAGTATAAAGTCTGCATAAATACACTGACACACAGTTATTATTAACATTTGTTGTCTCCGTCTTACAAGCATAGGTAACCTACCTACTATATTTGCGTTTAACACTTTTAATTTTATGTTGTTCGTCTTAATATTAGAATGAATTGTCCTATTATTAATATTAAGAACTATGTTTACGTATTACAATTTTTTTATTTTTTAGCTAGTTATGAGCATTTTATATATATATATATAAAATATTACAATTCAAAAATACTCACATCTCGCTTTAAAATGAATATACCAAAAAAAAAGTAAAAACAAATTATGTTCTTATCTATAAGTTTCATCATAAATCAATTCACTTTTATATTAAAATTCACAATAAAAAAAATGTAACTATTGATCGCAAATTTACTATGTTGTACTTTTGTATGGCAGAAACGACATGTCATCTAGTATAGTTAGTATATCATTCTCAATTCCAAAAAAAAAAAAAAAAAAATAATTAATTTGACTTAGTTTCTCCGATATTAGTTTGTTGCTACTTGTAATAATAATTAATAATGCTAAGGCTTAAGATATATTTGTACTTATGTATTTTAACTATCTTGTGTTCATTATTTTAATATGATATTATCTAAGATATTATTAGGCACCTATTATCAATTTATGAATTATTATATAGAGTGTAACTTAATCTGCCAGCACTATTTGCTCACTGTTATCAATTTGTATGAATAAAATAACATTCTTAATATACATAGTATGAAAATTAAACTCAACTAACAACAAATATATTATCATATTACCATGGAGCGCGTTTTATCACGTATTCTCTTCACAGACTAGGCTGAGGCAATATTTCTTTGAAAAAATTTAATTTATTATCAGTTCGTATACATACTACGATAACAAAAACGATATTCTAATTAAATTTTTTAAGTTAAAACTTTAACCATAGACATAATATTAAACATATATAAGATATAACCTAACCATGTATTATAAATTTATAATCTTTCTTGCATATTTTTTTGTCAGGTAAATTTTCTAAATACAGACCTGTACCTATAAATCATATATTATATATATGTTACGAAAAAATCTCTGGAATGTCCGGGAAAAACGCAAACTGCCCACGGTACTTGGGAAAAACTTCATATTTTGACGTTTTGCCAGGGCAAACCTAGTTGTGTCTATCATCATTTGGGCAAAACCAACTATATATTTAAATATTTCACAGTGTACTCACCTCGGAATATGAGGAATTGCGCTTATAGTGATGTCGATCCACGACAGTTACCGCAGACGGCTTGACTATCGCCCGGGCTCGGGCCAGTCCGGATCCGGCGGCGGCCATCAATCCAACTCCTTTTCCTCCCGTCGTCGTACCACCATTGTTGGCCACAGTCGTTGTCCATTGGCAGTCGGCCAACGGTCTAGGGTTCAACCGGAGTAGTTCCTACGAAAAAAAAAACCAAAGTGAACCATGACCCAAAGTTCACACGTGTGACCGTTCGACAAATCGCCAAAACCGAGCGTTGGGGTGTCGAACGTCACGTGGTCGCCTGTCGGTAGGGACAAAGTCGCCAACCACGAGCCGAGACCCAAAAGCGCCATGGATTTTTATAATAATATGTATATACATGTACGAAACACGGGAACAAGTAATAATAGTAATAATAGCTCACGATACGATATAGTAAATAGAAAAATTGCATATACTTGATATTTTAATTTAGTACCGAGAAAGCTGAACGGGCGTAAAACTCGGACAAACAGAAAGAAAAACAAAGAAAGATACACTCATTACATATAGACGACGAGACATAAAAATGATCGATCGTAATAAAGCATCTATTATATAAAAAAAAACATACACATGGCTCCATTAGACGGTTACCACTGCAATATAAATATAATTTAATCAAATAAAATGTGCCAGATAGATACTCATAATTACAATAATAACAAAATAATAATACATACGTGCGTATGTATTAAGTACACATTCACGGACCTAGGATCCTACCATCGTCGTTCTTCCCTACGGAAGACTTTAGTGGATCGCTACTCCATAATTATGATGATATGGATATATATGTAATACCGTACATGTTACTCCGTAGACGGTAGTACAGGAAAAGAAACGAGCAGAGCAGACAGGCTGGCGCTAGTCAGTCGTCGCCCGCTGGAGAAAATGATGAGAGGCCTTAGACTTGCCGCACACTGGCGCGTATAATTGATGTACCTATACAATATTATGCAATACTAATAAACAATAAACGAAGGCGCCCAACTTACACTGGACGTTACATATACCTCCATAATATAATTGGTAGACCAATAATATAATATACGTAGCGGCATCGCAGCATCGCAGTGTACGGAATAATATATGTTCCACATCGAGAAAATATGTGAAAGTACCTACGTTAATTATTGGGCGCTAAAATCGATGTGATTACTATTTTTTCAGTATATCACATTAAGAGAATAATAATATTATAATAAATGTCTTTAAATGTGTATATGTTACCGTAAATGCCCGATCACTAGGTAAACCTAGGTTTTACTAGCTAATGTTAGGTTTTACTGTTTGTACTCAGTAAATGCTGAAATTCTTAATTTTATTCGGGCTTTTAATAAACACGTTGTGTACATATCCTAGGATATACAAATTGACTTAGTAAAAGCTGATCAATACACGACATATAACATTTAAGCTGCGTAAAAATTATAATTATATATTATTAAAATTATCTAACCTTTATCTAACCTTTAAGCGATAAAGTATCCGTTAGTGATTTATATCAGCTATTACTAAGCTATATCATGATTTAAGTTGTATAATATTAATCTTAAACCCGATAAAATGCAAGTCCTAAGGTAAAATATTAATATCTACACATATAATGTTGTAACTACATATTGCAGTCGTAAATTTATCTTCGCCAAATAATTGTTATTAACCGTTGCGAGCAAAAATTTTTGAGGTGTGACATACATTTTTAAATAATTATTTCTAACTACCCGCCAGTTTTACTAATTTTTATGAAGAATAAATAATAATTCTGTTTTTAAATGATTTTTATTTTGTATAAAGAATTTAAATAATTGTCAGTAGTT
>JACXSJ010001643.1:41989-52972 GCA_014851325.1 Pentalonia nigronervosa | reverse complement strand
TTTTTACTAAGTCAATTTGTATATCCTAGGATGTACACAACGTGTTTATTAAAAGCCCGAATAAAATTAAGAATTTCAGCATTTACTGAGTACAAACAGTAAAACCTAACATTAGCTAGTAAAACCTAGGTTTACCTAGTGATCGGGCATTTACGGTAACATATACATTAATCACTTGCAGGCATACAATGTGGTGTCTGTGCAAGTCGGTTTCGGATGCGGTTTAACTGTGACGTTTTCATTATTTTATTATTTTTTACAGAGGACAGTTTTCCGGTATAGAAATAGTGCTCAGAATAATCGAATGGAAGTTCCGTTTAAAGTTCGAAAATCAAGTCTAAAATCTAAATGGTGCTCATCGGGGAATATAATTTTCTCAATTCATCATTTATCACTGACGTCTAACGGCGTTTATTTATATATATATGTCAACCAATAGCGGCTTGAACTTTTTTCCCTTGAATCACATTTAATATTCTTACATTGAGTTACACCACCCACTATAAAAATTTCTTCACTGCCCACCGAGAAGTGAATTTTTAGATCGTAAGTAGTTAAATAATGAGTTTTTAATTGGTATACATACAGTAAATCATGGAAGCCAAAATTCATGCAATAAGTAACAATTATTTTAGTAATAACCAACTATTAAAACGTTATCGATAAAAAAATTAATAAATTCGATATTTCTTTTCAATTCTTTGCCACACTTTAGCTTGAGATACAATTGTCTGTTACCGTACGACTTATGCAGAGTACACATGCATGGCTAAACTTTATATTTATAATTTAATTATAAACCTCTTAAAATTGTTCAAATTACATTTTCCAACCATAGGACACCCGCTAATATTTTGTGAAGCACGTGATTCAAATATACCTCCTTAATGCCGCCACTGATGTTAACGATATGGGTAGTGGTGCTCAACTTAAAAATGTATGCATACACAGACGACGGACTACAGGCGACAACCCAGTTTGTTTCGATCGCCAGACATGAAACAGCCTTATAATATGGGAATTATCAATCGGAGTTTTGCTATTTTGAAACCATGTTAAAACGGTCAGACCCTACGAGTCGAATGTGTATATTTTTTTGTAGATCCTATCCAATATTATTTGTACAACGTTTTTTGATGCTATTTCGTTGATTTAGAATTTCTAGTAGTTATTTTAATTGAGCTTTTCGATTTATCGTGTTAATAGTAGGTATACACCAATATATAGTTACAGATATCAGATGTCGTGACCATTCGGATTTGCATTGACTATATTATTATAATATTTTGTAGGCAGTCCGACATAAATATATATATATATATTATAGTTATAAAACGATTGTATCCGGCGGCGTTCCGAATTCCCTCAGCAACAGGTAGGCGGCCGAATCTCCGCTTCGTATATTGTTACAAAACATCCTCGAAACCCACTTACCTCGATGTCGGGCGGATCGGCGCTGCATCGTCCGCCGTAAGGCCCGTCGGGCTCGGCCCGTCCGTAACCGACCGTAGTGATGGTCGCCATCGGCGCGTGACCACCGCCGCCGCTGGGACGGCCCGTGCGCGGACGAAAAACGGGCGACGACCGCGAATCGGCTATGAAGTAATCGGCGCGGGCCTTACAACGGCCGTATGATGTACCGTCTGGCAGCGACGAATATGGGTGAGTTGTACGGCGGCGGTAATAATATCGCAGTATAAAATTATATTATTACAGTCATTGGTCGGGTGCAACGGTGGTCGGGAAAACCGGGAATCTCTTGCAGGCGGACGCGGATGCACAAACGATCGTTTTTATCAAAAAATATTACAACTGCGTATTGCTGTTGTGGTGGTTGCGAGAGAAAAATGTCGGTGGCGAACGGCTACCGTGCGCAACAGCGGAGTACTATAATATATAATGTTATATGTCCGTATAACGCTGTTGATCGGTACTGTCGTACACTATTATAATGCCTGTTGCAACCCGACCACTTTAATAATAATAATAATACTTTAGATAAGCGTATACGCGCATTCAATAGTACACCAACACATCACGAGCACGACGTTATCGCTACACGCTTCGACATCGGAGGGAGCACATGTCGGCCTCGCCGCTTCCACTCACTCGATAAGCCCCACCAGGCACCCACACACCGCACACCGCCGCCAACCGTAATACGGCCGAGTCGGGCCGACATCCGATCGCCGAGTTGTTTGTATTATTGTTTATTCCGCGGCGATGACCTCCTTTCGTCGCCGTTGGCAGACCCCGTACGCTGCGCTATAAACGACACTGTCGCCGCATTCGTCCGCGATCGCTATAATTGTTATTGTAATAATAATATCTGTTCAATTAACTGGCGGATGCCTACTTTGTGTGTCGACTACGCAGTGGTTATCACAATATAATAATATTGTGATAATATTACAATATAAAATAGTACTGCGGCGGAAAACGAGTAAATTTCTACACCTGCCGCACTACGCGTAGATTAGGAACAGTGAATAAAACGAATACAAAATTATATAACTGAAGCCCGTCCCCCGTGTTTTGGGTTAGGTTAGGTTGAATGTCCGCGGATGTAAAAGTCACAAACTATAATATTCGATTTAGGTACATCATATTTACGAAAAAATAAATATCAAGGGTTCAATATATAAATATATATATATATATATATATCAATCGAATTACATCAATAATTATTGGGTATTAGGCCCTTAATATTTATTTATAAATATGCTGGAAGTAAATCGTATATAGTTAGCATCTTTTCATACCCGTTGGAATGTATTAATGTACAATTAAATTAATTAATTTTATTAAATATAATTATTGATTTGTTTATTCTTTATATTATTACTAGTACGGTCGCAAGGTCCAATTGCAATAAAAATGTGTATACATTAATTCAATACGGTAATTCAATACCAAGACCTTAATTCACATTTTTTTTTTTTTTTTGAATTTGCAAAAACTATTAACAGAAAGGATCACTATTATACACTATATTATGTTTACTGAGTACAGTTATAATACGAAAAGGTCGGCAAGTGAGTACTGTTCTGCTGAACAGTAGGAATCGAGTGGGTCACTGTAATTTATATGTTAATTTTGAATTCAATGATATAACCTAAAATCATTGTACATGAAAAACGATTCTGAGCGAAGACGGCCTGTTAGCCTACATAACTAAGTGTACTTTATGATAGTATGGCTATTAAATAATTCATTTTACCATTAATAATACAGTAGGATGAATTAATTTTTGCAGAAAATATTGCATTTGAAATATTAATTGACTGTATAAAATATAATATTATGTTTATTATATATATATATATTATATTATTAGGTACTTTAAAAGTTTCAAGCACTCACAAAAATATTTTTTAAATTACAACGAAATAACTAACATTGTATTATTTTTCATTTAAATATCTAATTTCGTCCAAATGCTAACTTAAAATGTGTGTAAAAAACAACCATGTTAATATAATTTTTTGATTTTTTAGTTAAAAAAATACAAGATTCCCCATAAGATCTCCCAATAGTAGATCAAAAATATTAAAAATACAAATACAATTTTTTTATAAGCATTTAAAGTTCAAATATTGACCAAATTCATCGTTGAACATTTGTAAATTGTTTAGTAGTTAAAAATGTATAAAACGATCAGTTTTTATGGCTAAGGATTAAAAATTTAAAACAAGGTTTTTTGTAAGTATTTATTAAAATAACCAAAAAATCATAAATACTAAATAATAATTTACATAGTTGACTTTATAAACATTTTAAGTTAAAATTGGGAAAAATTAAATATTTAAATGAAGAATAACGATGATGTTAGTTATTTCGTTGTAATTTAAAAGTATTTTTCGTGGGTGTTTAAAACTCTTAAAGTATTATTATATTTTATACACTCAATTAAATTTTCAAATGCAATGTTTTCTGCAAAAAATAATTCGACCTACTATACTATTAATATTAAAATTAATTATTTTAATAGCAATAATATCTTAAAATACACTTAGTCATATAGGCTGATAGACAGTCTTTGCTCAGAATCGTTTTTTGTATACAATAATTTATATCATTGAATACAAATTTCACACATCTATGAAAATACCCACTCGACATTTACTGTGCAGCAAAGCGGTATCCATTTGCTGATCTTTTTTAATTTGTAAATCGCTTCTTTTACATTAAACTTATCAGTATTTGAAAAATGAGTATGTGTGGGTATTTTTATAATTTCTCCTAAAAATAAATACTTAATAACAATAAATCTACTTATTTTTATTTTATTAATAAAAGTATTAATATTAATTTAAAATATACATGTACAATAATATTTTATTTATTTAATAATACATGATATAAATATAATACAGTACACTCTCGTTATCTTGAAACTCAAAGGAAACAAGAAAAAGTTTCAGATATCGAGTTTTATTAAAACTTTAAAAAAAATAGTAAATAATTTGAATACTTAAAATACATAATTTAAGTATTAAAAATACTAATACAATGCCAATGGCTATAGATACCGAAGCTTAAATAATTTTAAAAAAAAAAACCAATATATACATATCTATAACTACAATATTTAATAAATTAACTTTTTTTTCAAAAATCTGTCATTAGGGTTTATTCTTTGACAATAAGAATATAAGCTAAATATAAGTATTAAATACAGCACGATTAACGGGTAAATAATTTTAGGATTTTTGGGGAAGGTTTGTATTTTATTAACATTTTATTTTTTTCACTTTATTTTTCGATCATTTTGAGTTCAACATAGTAAGATTCTATTGCATAATTATAATAAATAATAATAAGTAGTATTCTGTTTTGATGTACCTAAATCATCGTCATTAGTTGTATGACAACAACCATTATATTTATAAACACACAGTGCCAAATACATTTATTTTTACTGAATCTGTGTAAACTATGTAAATATTCGTCGTATGCAAGAAGCTTTTTATCTTGATTATTTACAAAAATTAAATTCGACATTTTTCGTTTTTTCAATTTCGATTCAATATAACAGTGGATTAGAAAAAAATATCTAACAATCAACGCACACAAGTGTGATGCCGTTACCTTATGGCTTATCAATAGAAACTTGCAACAGTCCGTTTTAAGCTATTTTATCATTTTTATTATTTCATCAATATACAGGTATTACAACTACTAATGGTCGTAGCAGGGACTGAAACCGTATCGAAAAGTACCGGTTTTGGAACCGGAACCCTTATTTATATTTATTTAAAAACCAAAAATTAATCGGAACCCATACATTTTTGTAAAGGTTTTTTACGGTTAATTTCAGTTTTATTATAATTATATTAATTTTACTTATATTTGTCATTAGTAAGTAATATGAAATTAGAAACTATACAAATACGTAGATATATTATTATTGTTATTTGAAACGGGATCGTGCATTAAATGACAGTGATGAGTAATTATTTTATTTTTTTAGTCCTAAGTAATTAGTAGAATATCTAGTAAAAAACTGGTATTGACCTGTCATTAGCGCAATTAGCACTAAATCTTAGATGAGGGAGGGGAGTATTATTGTCTATGCCCAACCTCAATATTAAATCAAAGGTAAAATATTTTTTTGGGTGGGGCTATGAGTAAGTTTGGGGGATTAAGCCTCCAAAGTCCCCTTCCTAGTTGCGCCTATCAGACCTGTAGTAATTAACACCAACAAAACGTAACCAAAATTTCTTACTTGAGTATAAAACCAAAATAGGAGACAAAGTTTTCATTTTTTAAGGACTGAAAAGAATGTAATTTTCCAAAATGTAATTTGATGTACCTGCATGTCCTACACTAAAAATATATAGGTATAGGTAGGCTGAATGAAATATATATTGCCAAAAACAAAGATTTATATAAAAAATTATATATTTATATCGTGTAATATTTTTAATAGAATAAATAATTAAAAAAAAAAAATATATATATATATATATGAATAATATTACTGGGGATATTTTTAACGGAGGATATTTTGAACAATGAATATTTTGATGCATGTGATATTTTGAGGGCGCACTAATTTTATACATTTTTAATTACAAAATAAATTACAATTATTCTATATTTTTATGAATTTTTGTCAAAATTTTAACTTTTAATACTTAAAAAAAATTGTACCTATGTATTTTTAATATTTTTGAACAACTATTATAACAGCATATGATGACAAACGCTCATAAAATAGTATAGTGTAAACTAATAGAGAATCTTGTTTTTTAATTTTCACTTATAAAAAGTTATGAAAAACCTTGTGTTAAATTTCCAAATCTTTTAACCAATCAAAAAAATTTTTATCGACAATAATAAAAAAAAAAATTAAAAACCATAAATTTCTTATGCTTATAAATAGCCTAAAAAGACTCAAAGTATATTGAAAATTGTATTGTGTATATTCATGTATCCACAGATTTTTTTTTTTTTTTGATTTACGCAAAAAAAAAAAACGATTTTCTTTGATTTTATTAAAAATTACTAAATTTTATTTTGTTTTTGCCGATACTTTTAAAAACTATTGAGAATATTGAAAAATGACCTCTTAAAAACTAAGTAGATTCACTATTTCGCAAAAAAAAAATACTCGGGAAGAAAATCGAAGCATTATTGCGACTACTTATCGTGAATATACACAGAAAAAAAAACACATACACGCTATTGAAAAATCAATGCATTGTTTGCTCCGCTCAGAATCTAAAAAAATTTGTCAAATTCGATATTAATCGAGTACCTACTTGAGAAAAAATGGCTTAAGACAAGTAAAATATTAACAATTTCTTAAATTATTAAAATTATAAGGTCATACCTGGCTGTATTATAGATACTTAAAATTAATAGGTTTAGTTTTCAAAATCGATTTGCTTAGAATAGCAAGGTAATTGAGATAATTTTTTTTTTGCATACTTAAATACATATATTATATTAATTTCACAATTAATTTAATCTGTTTTGCAAGTAGGTATGACAAAATCAGCACAGTCATCATAACAATTATAATACATAACTATTTTCATTTCAAAGCACATTTTTGTTATTTTAGTGTATATTTTGAAATTTTTGTAGTATTTTTTTTGATTTTTAGCACATATTTTGGTATTTTATAGGCATACAATAACGAATAACATTCAAGTTAAAATTAACGTAATTTAAATCAACAATAAAAGAATAAAATATTTATTTTATACAATTTATGATTAATTAAATTTTAATACAGAAATAAAAAATCATTTCATGAAAAATTTTCAAAAATATTAATATGTAATTGATTTTGAGTTGATAACTTAAAACTGTACAAAAATTCCTATACTAAACACTTTTGGTATACTTACCTATTTTATTTAAACTATTTATACCTGAATATATCAATATTTTAGTACAGTAATAATGTTTCAAATTTATCTTAAGTTTATAACAGTTTTAACGCATATTATTTGATATCTTAGTGCATATTTTAATGTTTTAGAACATATTATATTGATATTTTATAAGCATGTTATAATTACGTTTTATAGGGCATATTATTTAATCATATTTTAACATATTTTTTAGAGCATATATTAAACATTTTTAGTAAACTAATGTCTGCACCTATTCATAATAACTTTATCTACAATAATATACTGAAATACCGATGACATACGGTATATCAATTACATATTCGTGTCAATTTACTTATCAAGAAAAAGGGAGATTAAAGATTCATTTGAAGGCACGAGTTCTTAATCTATAGTATGTGGCATAGAAATCCGTGAGTTCGTGACTATATTATCAACTTGTAATTAATGTAAATATTAAATGTTTTAAAGTTGAGTTATCAAATAAATAAAATGCTATAGTGTAAGTATAGACGTGACTCGTTTTTATAACATATTATTGTTATTGAAATTCTCCGTCAACACTTCGTAATTTCTATTGCCATTCATAAGCCACTTATCATAGACGGGGGAGGTATATTATATCATATAGTTCACTGACCACTGCTGTTATACGTACGTTAAATAATGATATAATATTGTGATATAGGCGTAGTACAAAAGTGTAAAACCACAGAAGTTAGGTCTACATTTATGAAAGCTCGGTTTCATATCGGTAAATCAAAGTTTTAAATGTTTCTATTTCCACGATCACTTACGACATACATAATATAAACTTGTAACAAAGAGTTATATAATACCATCATTGGCGACATTGAAAACAAATAACCTGGAACGGCAAATATTTACTACAGTTCATGTCTTTTTTTCTACGTTTCAATATTAAAATATATTTTTATATATTTATTTTTGGAAATTTAAAAACAATTATTATATGAATATTTATATGGTATTCTTTTAACTTGCGATAGTTATAAAAATGCAGTTATACTATCTAGCTTTTACATTTTTTAGTATCGAAATAAAATAATAGCATCAAACTTCCCTATATTATGTGTAAATAATATTATTGATATTAAAACTAAATTTTACGTAAAAACTGTGCCTTGATAATTGGCTTTGGACTAAATCAAGATCTTTTAAATTTTAGTATTTTACATATTAATTATATACATTCGATATTTTTATTTTATTTAAACGATAGCTACATAATTATTTTATAATTACATCTGATAAAAACAAGTCGTAGAAGCGTTGTTATTATTATTATTATTATTATTTTTTTTTTTATTAGTTTGATAAAGGCTTTAACAGTTTTTAACATACGTTGACTTAAGAGTTACATGTTATTTTATTTAATAATTTACTTAGTATTACAATTACATATTGTAATACTAAAAATTACTTATTCGTACACGCTTATTTGTCTGGTGTCTTTTATACATTTAAATAATAACTATTGCAATTATATATGATTTTTTTGTTTAATTTTTACATACATTAATATAATTTTACGGTTAATACTATGAATATATTAAAATGCCATATTTGAATAATTGTCGATTTCTGTACATTTTATTATTTATTGTTAAAAATTCACAATAACAAATTATAATATTATTTAAAAATGTTTTAAATTCATTTTAGGATATTTATAAGAATTTGTAGGTACCTAAGTACTTGAAACATGTCACCACTGTGTACATTATTGCTTACTTTATACTATGAAATTTTCTAAATATTTCGATTAATTTTAAGTTATTTACATTGACATTTACTTATCAGTTAGACAGTCGACACCTATAGTATAGTACTATACAGAAAAGCGAGTTCCCAGATATTTTAATATTACATTTTTACGAGTATACTGTATATGATTATTGGTATTAGTATCGACTAGGTATTAGTTCATCTATGTGAACTGTTATTTAAATTACCCAGATAAGTAAACCAAAAAATTAAAATGTATTACCAATACATTAATCTTAAAATATAAATGACCTATGTAGTCCTTGAGGATTGAGGCACGTAATTGATAATAATGTGTATTTATATGATTATGTATTTACGCAAGAGTTTTGTAATTAATTCCTAAACCCAGTGCAGAATTGCAGACATTAAAGCAAACACATTCAATAAACAGCAATCAATAGCCGTGATTTATTTATTTTAACTAAATAAAACTATGTAAACTTCACAATTATATTATATTTATCAAAGAAATGGAATACATTTAATTTCTATATACCTAAGTTATTTTTAAAACTAGGTGTCTAGATAGGTATGTTAAGTACGTGCAGCACTGCAGCTTATAGACTTTGTTTTGAGGCACCACGTAAGCATTAATTTCCTCCTGCTTAAAGACCTTGTGTTCCATAATATATAGTTGTATTATAGACTCAATCGATAATTCAATTTACAGAAAACATTGTTTTTCAAGTTATTTTGCATAATTATTATATATGTAACAACCAAATTCGATGTCGAAACTAACCTATAATAACTCATAAGACATAAGTAAGTTAAGAAGCAATCGCTTTTCAAAGATCGCGTTCGTTTCCACCAATAGTTCTATTAACGATCGTACATCTTTCTTAATATAATAACATATTTACATAGCATAGAAATAACACATTTTGACACAAGTAATAATGTGTGTTATACATTTATACTTATGGTAACAGCATTTAGGTTTTTTATTAAACTATTTAATATTTATGTAAAACAATTTTTCTAAACTTAATTTTTGTTGTAATATTGTAATATTACTTTAAATGTAGTTATATTATACTAATGTTTTTTGTTTTTATTTTTATATCCTTGTGTACATAATTTTAAAGTTTCTTGTATTTACAGGGACTTTTAACCGATAAATAAATGAATTAGCTGAATAATGTGTATAATACTCGTTAAAATTAATAATTGTTAAAATAATACACTGGCAATTAATATTATAGACAAGAATTAATCGTTTAACTGAAAATAAATTAAGCTATGGACATTACTAGAATGTTGACAATGCAATCAAATACAACAGTAATGGGCGTATAAGAATCACATCATATTAAAAATAATTATTAACAATCAAAATAATTATAACTACAATTCAAACAAATAAGAAACCAATTGATAAATAAAATCATTTCTGAATATTTAAATTTCTAATCTATTCTGAGATACGTGGGTAGTTATTATGCATCATATATTCATGTCAAATAACTTATTTAATAATAAATTACAATTTTTTTAAAAAATGTATGATACAGTATAATAATCATGGCAATGTATACTATATACTATAAGTTATTACTATTTTTATAAAAAGCCACATATACTTACTTAATATTCTACATACAGTTATAGTTAGATAATAAAGTCATAAGCATATCTAGGACCAATTTTTTTTCTTTATAATTCTATGTGAAAATTTCTCCTACATCCGTTTACTAAGTTTATATATTTAAATATAAATGTACAATAATATGTATATATATATATACCAAGAAATCCATTTTAGTGTTTTCATTTATTATTTTGAAGAGTCTTTGCTTTTTGAAATTATTTTTTTTTTTTT